>WOGR01005726.1:0-13587 GCA_015342045.1 Leptinotarsa lineolata | reverse complement strand
TGCCCGTTCAATAATTGAAAATCGATTCTGGCAGTTGTATCGCCAACAGCATATGCAGGAAATACTTCAGTGAAGATTCCTGCACTGACACCTGTCGAATATAATCCAACGCCCTTCGTAGTATTAGCCAGAGGAGTAGTTGTCAGTACATTAACTTACAGTGTAGGGAGTTGAGACTGGCCTGAACAAATTGTTCTTTCAAATGATTTAAAACCTTTCATGATCATCTGAAACATAAATTGATGGATGAAGCAGCTACTACGTGGTAAGAGATCATCATGAAAAATGAGAAATGGAAATTTTCTATGTTTTTTATTACTTTTATGTGTAACTAATGTTACTGCAGTTTCGTCCTATAAGGACTTTTTTAAACTTTCACATTAAACTATGTTTAATATAATGTTTATTACATTAAACTATGTTTGATGTGAAAGTTTGGAAATGTGACGTTTTATACGTTTTTGAAAAGGAACTCGTTTTTGTTTCTTGCTAAGAATAGATTTTTCGTCAGTTTCATCTTTCAGTGCAACTGGAGGAGATCTGCAAATGTTATATTTCATTTTTTGTTAATCAGTGTATTTTGATAAATCATATATATTATATTAAAAACAATATGAATTATTTTTGTTTGAAAAGTGTTTCACTATAAGCTTTTTCCTGCATTATTTACTCACACCATACAGTTTTTCTCAAATATTCAACAATTTTTTTCGCTCGTTAAGTAATACTTTTTTATAGCATTTGGAATGCCAGTTCAAGCATTACTCAACACCATGTTGACAAATTTGAAGAAAGAGGCTCAATCAGCGTTCGTGAATACGTTGGGAATATATGTGGCTTTGGCTGTAATCACTGGATCCTTACTTGGTGGAATCATCAGTGAATTTAACAACGGAATCATATATACATATTTGCTGATTTCACTAAATTCGTTGATCAGCTTTGGTATGTATTGAAATTAATAATAATTATGATGTTTTTCGTTAGAGTAGTACTTTCAGTGAGAAAACAAAATTCATCCACGAAGGGGTGATTGAAATTCTGCCGATCTTATTATGACTTACTTCGATGTAAAATAATTTAATTACTAACTCAATTACCGCCTTAGTGTTATTCAACATTAAAGAAATACAACCCAAACAACGGGGGTCATCATGGGAATGGGCATCTTGATTCTTGAATAATTTGTGAAAAACTTCATAGGTCATGATTTTTTCACACCAAATATATTTCGTAATCTTTTTGATTTGAAAACCTTGATAGTTGAGAATCTCAATAATCTAAGATCATGAAGTCACCAGACGTACGTCAATTTAGCTTAGCTAACATTTAGACTCTGAAGAGTAACCTATGTATTCATGTATGTACTTGATTCATCTTTGGATGACATGATGACGAAATCCTTGAGTTTGAAGTTTCTCCACCATAGGTTCACCACAGCTGTATTGAGCTGAATCATCTGGTTGAACTAACGCTGGTATTAGCCTGGCTATAGTTTTGTCAGAATCGGTTTCAGACCCTAACATCACTACCTGACTCGTCTTTGGATTATATCAGTTTTCTTCTCCTAATATATAAAATTGCTCTGCAAGGAAAAGAAAGGGGTTCAACTCTCAGTGAAAAATCTAAAAGAGTTCGACAAAAGTTAATTTCAACACCATCATGTATGAAGTCCAATAGGTATAAACTGAAAGCGGTATATTGTTATGAAGGCTATCAAAAATATGAGTTGTGGAAGAACATCCATGCAACAAGGATGAACAAAATCGAAATCAATAAAAGAAACCGCATTTGAACTTCAACTGCTAATTGTCCACCTGCTTGTCTGTATCTGCCACCATATTGGATATCTTCTGAGCTGGAATTTGAGTCACTGCTATATAGTACTTGGATGAGAGCAGGCTTTCCTTTGAATAATTAGTAATCGACTGTCAAAGCCTCTACAAATAATTAACAGCATGGAATTGATATTTGGTCATCGATATAAGAGCACTTCTTTTGGTCCACAACGATCCAGGTTCGACACTTTTATTATTTGGATATAAATGAAAATGACAAGCATTATCACTTTAAGTACGTATAGGGATAATCCTGCAGAAAAATCAATGGAGTGTGTGCCCTTGTTAGACTGACAAATATCACTGGATGATTGAATCACCTCGAATTGCTTCCAGCGGTTTAGGAGAGATTTGATGAACAGTAACTCTGATATATGAAAACAAAATTTTTGCTTTCTGAAAAAGAAAAAAGTTTAGGAATCAGCAATTCAATAGATCGGTCAACAATACGTCTCTGTCATTAAACGTCGTCGCTATACATATTCTATTTCTTTATCTTATTAATGGAAGGAGGACTGTGGAAGGTCTCTTTTTAATGCAGTGTTCATTTCTTTATGTTTCCTCAAAATGGACCGCTCTTACTTGTCGTATATTGGTAAACAGCTACCAATTGGTCATGTATCTGAATTTTTCGATGCTATTCTAGGATATGAAATATCGAATCTATTCTCACAATACTATAATAGTTTTGTATCGATCTTCTTTAGGGTATTTTCGCCTTCCACAGTCTGAAAAAATATGAAAATCATAATGGAGAACTTTATACAGGTGTAGAAAGGCCAAACTTTATAGTTTACCCTAATAAGTTACTGCGTAAGAATCGAATTATTTTTCAGAAAGAAAAATTTTCTATTTATCAGTAACTTTTCGTATTTTAATACTTTTGCCTATCAAAAAATTGCTAAGAAATAATACAATACTTGTCTTTACGTTTCGGAGGCCAAAATATGCCTCCGTTTTCAGAAATGGACAAAAAAATTCAAGTCTGTTTGCAGTTATTTCTTTGCTGGTTATTATTCAACTTCTTCGACAGATGTCAAAGAAGTTTTTGAAATGTGAATTCTGTCAATGTTGTATATTGACAACTGAAACATTCGATGTAATACAAGGTGCTCTTTGATATCAGTCTGTTACCATTTCGCCACTATCCATATTTTTCTTCAAGACGGGTAGCCAGGTACGATCCATTTTTAAGGAGCTGTTCGAAATACAATTCTCTCCAGATATGAAAATATATGCTGATTCTTTCAGTTTGCTTCTCTTAGAGTGAGGTTCATTGGAAATCATTCTCGTCTTGTTCCATTCAACTCGATGTTCACCGTCTGATTTTGAAATGTGTTCTAACAATTTAGATCCTGTCAATTGTCTATTTTTGATATAATCTCGATGTTCACTCTCACGCACTTTCAATGGTCTCGAAGTTTTACCACAAGAACAAGGCATCTCATGAATCCAATTTTTTGTTTTTCTTCAGTGTTGTTGGGTTTTGTATGTATAAGTATAGATATCACTGTACTTTTTGTTCTGAAAGAAGTTCCAACATCATACCTATTTCCAATTCGTCTTATATTTTCAGATAGTCCTGGAATGTAAGGTATACCGTTAGTTGTGAAAGGTGTTGGTGGATGTTGAGTCGGTAACTGTTGATATGAAAGTTGTTGAATTTGTGATGCTGTTTGTAGAGTTGTTTTGGTTATGAATTTCATATAATAGTTATTTTATTTCAATGGGTTGAATATGAATGGAGTTGATAGATAATATCTAGCTTGTAACCGTTGTTGACGGCGATGTGTTTTCTGTGATTTGCTCAGATTTTTCTGAAAATTACTTCCCAATAGTGGAATATTCAATAGTCTGCAAAGCATACTATTGAATGTAGCTACTTAAGGCTGGTAAGGATGTGTCGAGGAATTGTGTATGACAATATCTGTATAAGATGATTAGTGGAAAATTGCAATGCTTATCATTGATTCTCGTGATAGTCAAGTCAAGATGATTTATTGAGTTATGCACCCCCTTTCAGTGGGTGAATTTTATTGACGGGTGAATGGAATTGACATATTCGACAAACTTACCTAATTGCCTAGCTGTACCTTTAAAAGAGACTAAGATATCATCTACGTATCTGTACCAGTAGGAGAAACTGTTTATTAACTGATTTTTATGGATTTCATTCTCTAGATTATCCATGAAAATTTTAGCCAGCAAGGGACTGAACGGGTTTCCCATTATCAATTCTTCGTTACACGAATAAAAAATTTTCGTCGAATTGGGAATGATTTTGAGATTCAAATAGTTAGTAAATCTTAAATTTCATGTTGTATTACAGGATTTACGTGGCTTTTGTCTGAGAGACGCTCAACCAGCTCATACGTTCCAATTGGCGGAATACTGGGAAATGAATTTGGGACATCAAACGATATTGATTCAGCGTTATCAAGAAGAGTTACGGATTTATTATCATTCAGTTATTGATATGTGTTAATACGAAATCGAGGATTCAAAATAGTATAGGTTCAAATTGATTTCATGAGCATTTCTGAGATTTTAACGGTTGAAGTGATAAATCGAATTCAGACAGGGTGTAAATAAAAACTCTAAGCTGACAGTCATTATCTCAGAATAACTTTGTTATGAATATTAACAGCTTGAGCAGTATTTGAGTGATAAAATATTGTATAATTAAACAAGAATATTTTGACTTTGAGTTTTTATTTTTGTTATTTTCGTCAGTATGATCAGTTTTCAGTTTGAACATTTGAATTACTGTAATTGTGTCTTCAGGTTCACCTAGTATTTTGTAATTAAATGAAAAATTATCGTTATTGAAGATGTTACAGCTTTAAACCTTCCAAATGAGTTGTCACTCGACAACTGTTTCCATTTGGAACTTTTGATATGAAAGTTGTGGTGGAGAGGTGTTGATTTTCACGTAGAAATGTCTCCTTCGAAAACCTAAGTTGACCCGCTTTCCGAGTTTTTGCAATCTCAACATCAAATGCTAATGAAACTTACTTTGTCAATGTTTCAGGCTTGGTGAGTCAACTTCCTAATGAAAGAAGCGTGAAGAAAAAAGATGAACGGAAGCATAACGGCAGTGCGTTGGCAGATATCATATCTACAATTACAAATTTGAAAAATGTGATCATATCAGAAAGATACTGGGATGTACTTGCTATCAAAGCATGCCTTGAGGCGATGTATGGAATGATCAACGTGAACTTAATCTACATGATGAGTTTTGTTTTTGGTATGGGAGGACGACAAATAGGATTCGTCATATCTTTCCTTTGTGTATGCGGAATTGCGACAAATATTATCCAAATGAAAGTCAATGACATTTTTTATTCAAATGACAAAGGTTATTCCAAACTGATACATGGTTCTTCTCTACTTATTTTAGGGTATCTCGGTATAAATTTCAGTTCTAGTTTCACTTTTTTCATAATCTTTTTTGTGGTTTGTAGTATTTCAAAATCTCTTTTGGATCCTGCTGTCATGAAATTGTTATTGTTCAAAGTTAATGAGAATGAAAAGGGAACAGTTATGAGTTCTTTCGACAGCATTCGTTCTCTTATAGAGCTTTCGAACCCTATAATTTCTGGGACAATTGTTGAAGCTTTTGGACCAAAAGCAGTATATCCAGTTTGCATATGTTTAACCACAGTAATTATTTCGATCAGCATTATGAGAAAGTATCAAGTGTGATTCAATGCAATTAAATATTCCAATCGATTTGCAAGAGTTTTATGTACTTACTCATTATTGGATCTAGATCACCATATAATTGTATTATTTTCAGAGGATGAACTTTTTTATTACTTAAGACACAATATATTTCATTATCAGGTTGATAGATGTAGTAACTGAAATACAACTACTTGAGTTTTGCAATCATTGCATGGCATATTTTTCAAAAACAAAGCTTTGATGAAACGAAATTAGAAAAAATTGCAAAACAGTTGATTGAAAGCATAAATTTCAAAATTGGATTGGAATTGCGAGAAACTATTTTAAAAAAAGGAATTTAATTTTAATATCATCATTAGAGCTATCAAAAAGAGTTCAAAGTTCGAAAACATTTCTTAAATCCTCCAAACTTTGCAGAAACATCTCGACTCATATCACAATACTTTATCTAAAACCCGACACATTGAATTTTGCAGTTGGAGCAGTGTTGAGTCAAGTAAAAATCGGAAACGACCTTCCATAGCGTATGTATGTATAACATAGAACCAAAAATTGATTACAGCACCATTGAAAAAGAAATGCCGGTCATTGTTTTGGCTGTGGAATTCTTCGGTCTGTACCTTTTTGGAATAAAATTCAATATTGTGATAGATCAAAAACCAATTAAATGAATTTTCACTTCCAAAGACCTCGATGCGAAACTTATTCCCTGAAGACTGAAGCTAAAAAAATACTGTTATGACAAAAGGGGCAAACAAAACACTAATTGAGTCGCCCTTTCTCTTGTTGGAATCAGTGTTATCGAAAACCACATTACTGAAAACGATGTTGGGGATAGCGATCAACTCCCTGAAGAAAGACTTGTAGGAACACATGGAGGTCAATCCCTTCAATTGAGAGAAAACACAAAAAACCCTGGAGCATTACTTGTCTAATATTACATGAAGTGATTTGAAATCTATGAAATAACCAAAACAACTGAAAATTAAAAAGAATAGCTCAAAATAACAAATATATTGAGCAAAACAAAAACTCTGGAATGTATTTACAGTGAAACAAAACACAAGTAAAAAAATTGCACCATTAAACAAAAATGAAAAATTCAAAAATTAGGAGATTTCAAGCCGAAATACTTCACGACATTTCGATATATACATATTCCGCCGTAGTCACCACTGTAATATCTACGGGTTTATAGCTGGGTCACTCGTAAAAAAAATATATCATTTACCTGTCTATCAACATTTGGTAACCCTCTCGTTATTGCCGTGATTGTTTTGCTTGATTAAATTTGGCAGCTGCTGTCACCAGATGTGGATTTCTCCACATCAAACACTTTCTTCTGAGAGGTTACTATAGTAGATTTTGAAATAAAAGTCGGCTTAAGACCTTCAAAAGATACTTGTATTCAATAATTAGGAAAGTATTTAAAACAATGATACAACAAAATGGACAAATAGAAAGAAAATCAAAAATGAAATCAACAATAATCAAACAATAATCAATAAAACTCAAATTAAGTGCCTTCGCTGTGAATTACTATAATATACGAGGGTGAATAAATACTCTAGCTTGGCCGATGATTTCTGACTGCTAAATAACTATGACGAAATTTTTAGGTGTACTCTGTATACAAATTTTTGTATGGCTAACTACTCCCCAAAATCATAAAATAGTTAATACACATGTACATTCAACTTACCGCTGCCTTTTTTCAGCTCGTCCCTTTCACACTACACTGTTCGATTTCTATTCGAACCTCACACGCTTTTTTATTCCTACCTAACGTCAGAATGAAGGACTATCCAAAAATCGCGCTGACCGCCTGTTCTTATAAAATATTCAATATAACTTCGTGAATATTCAACTCAGAAAAACTATATCCCAAAACAAATTACCGCTTTTAACCAACCATTGAGAGAACCGTTCAAAAACCCAAGTTTTTGAACCTTTCACCATGAAACCGCTGCCTCATCCCCCGAACTCCACCGAACTCTGTCTCCTTTTTTTTCCAAGAGCCAGGAAAAAATCATGGGTGCATATTCTTCATCATTTCTCTCTCAAACCTTTCTTTGTGAGAACTTATTTCTGTATAGTTTACAGATCTCACGCTACATCCGAAGCAGTTTCAGCTACGTGACCAATATATCTGACTATGCATTTTTTTGACGCCCATAATTTCGTTCATATAAACAAACACTCATCGGTCTAGCCATAATGATTCATTGCAGGAAGATACAGGGCCGAAGCCCAAAAATTCATAATTGAAGAAATCTTTCTCTTCCCGAAGTTGAAATGAATATTAACATATATAGCTTTTTGATAGGTGTTACATCACTCTCCCCTACGAAAAAGTTCTGCGCATACACAGTACTATAACTTTTCCCATGAGCTTTTTCTAGAAAATAGAGAATAGAAACAACATAAAATTAGCATACATGTCAAAATAATGGTAAACTGGTAAGCGTTAATCTGACTCATCACCACAACAAAAGAAATATCAGTCCGAAAAGTGTCCCATTACTTATGTATACCCTTATACATGACTTTCAACCCGTCGCGTAATTATGATTAGCTCCTTTCCTCGCAGTGCATTCGCGTTAACACATGTGTTTTTCGCGCACTCCGCGTGGGACATCCATCGTGTTTGGTGGCTGTTAACTCCTGCGGGAGTTACTTATTCCATAGCCCGATAGAATCCAGAACTTCATGCATCTTGCTGCTGCTGCTTCTGTTCCCGCGGCTACAAATACTGTCGGTGCTACTGCACTGCTAGGTTCAAGATGGTTTGCGCTCGGTGAGTACTACCGTCTGTTTCTGATGATCGCGCTCAACTACTTGGGGTCACATATTCATTTATAATGTCTATGTGGAATAGGGTAACAGTTTCAAAGGTCTATCGGACGTTGAAATTCATCTACACTTCGTATATTTGACTACACGGAAGAATTCAGAAAATCCTATCAGTTCGCTCATGAATATGCCTTTGTCAAATCATATGATTCAAAATTCTCCGGCTACAATCTAATTGTGGCTATGCATTCCGCAGTGCATAAATCACTCGCGTGCTCTTGATTGAGCAAGTCCGCGGCTATTACAAGGCACTTTTATAAGTTGACTGTGGTTCCGGACATTCCACGATATCGCGAATAGATACTGCAGATATCTCTGTTGCTTCATCGTCACAATCGTCGGCTATCAAGGGCTTCACCTGGGTGATGAAACAGGGCATGTGTGGGGTTACTCCCAAAATGATAATGCTGACCTAGGAGGTGGCCATTTCGCTGCTTCGTTCTCTATACTGGTGGTGGTCTGCTCCTACAAGCTAGGGCTACGTCCGTGAATGTTTCTACACTTCACGAAACGAATCGATGCAAGTTAAATAAAACGTGGCAGAGATATCTCTGCAAAAATTACAAAGAAAATGTTCCACAATATTGGAATCATAACCAAAATCAATATAAAATACACACACAAGAGGTGGAACAAAGTCAAATCTCAATATCGTTTCCATATTGTTTTATAACCAATAGTAACTGGTACTCTTTTATAATAATCTTTCTTTAGTATCTTTATAAGCAAAAAAATCATCTCGCTTCGGCGAAGGCACCCTATTTGTAAGAAAGTTATACTTTTTCCTATCAATTAGTTCTGAAAATTTCTACACATAACCTTTCTTCCAATCTACGTACGATTACAATGAGAAAAACATAAAACATAAAAAAAGTCCTGAAATCGTCATACACATTGAACAGTTAACTCAAATCATCTCTCTCCGGACTACATGCGTGATAACTAACCTTCGTACCAGTGAGAACAAAGCCCTCACTTGGCTATAATGGTTTGGCAAAATCTTGCCCAACATCCAAAAAATCTGTAAAAACATGAAATTGTTTGAACCTTCTTAATATTTTTGTTATGAATTTTATCCCATTTCAGCTAATTTTCCCATAAAAATAATTTGCCAACCTCGAGAAAACCTTTTCCCCGAACAATACCAAGTAAATTCCAAAATATATCCCCTAACATTTCATTCAAGCGGACTGGGATAGCTGGTAGGCAGCCACCCATCAATTTATCCCAAACTAGTCCTTACCTCATGCATCTCGTTGCTGCTGCTGCTGTTGCTGCTCCTGTTCCCGCGGCCACAATACTGTCGGTGCTCAATGTCTTTCTTGATGACATAAATAGCACAAATTTCCATTATTTGGCTTTAGTTTTCCTGTTAGGAAACAGTCTATGGCGAAGTGGCCTATTTTTCCACAGTTATAGCAGCGCTGTCTCCTTTGGTCCGTTGCTGGGTGTCGATAGCCCGCATTACGTCTTCTTTGAATATCTGGTTCATCAACCACCAGTCTCGCACATGCATTCTCCTCATTTTCCACTGTGGAAATCTTCGTGTTAGCCATTTTTTCTTGTAACGAGAGAAAAGTAGTTTCTTGTAGTTTCACCAATTCTTCCGCTTTGTCAAGGTCCAAGTCCACCTCTCTCAGTAGTAGCACTCCTGTTTCTTCCATGGGGTCTTTTCTAAGACCAATCTTGAACTGATTCAAAACTATTTCTCTATTTTTCTTCTTGGGTCCTGCTTGTTCTTCAGCCGTGGCATCCTCTAAATCCTCTTTCAACAACTTGGCCCCTAAAATTCTTAATTCTTAAATTCTTAAATTCTTAATCGCTTCTTTTGAAAACACCTACTCAAATCATATTGCTTTTCGCCCGTTAAACAGCGATGTGAAAATTTTGTCAACATTCTCTGTTTCAATTCAAAAAAATTCAAGGAGTCTAAACCTGGTTCGAATAAAAAAAAATCATACGCTTCGCCTATTAATTGAAATTTCAACGATTGTAACGTTTGACCCTCGCTCCACATATCTAATTTTGCTCGCAACGGTAACTGAATATTACTATTTTAATGAGTTCCTGTCTGTACCTTACTCTGTGACAATTATCAAAATCACTGTGGAACTTTAAACAGTTGAAACTATGGAATCACTTCAACTCGCTAACTTGAAATAAAATCAGATACCTTAAAACCACCAAAATTTCTCCATGTAATCCCTACGCTAGCGAAAAATTGACTAGGTATTTTCCAAACTATTCATTTGACTAATTTTAGTATTTTCAATTTCATCTCATATGAATTTACTACCAAATCTTTACACCTAGTAACTTCCTAGAAAAGTTTTATGCATTTCTGCGAATTCCTTCTCTAGGCGAAAATAGAATTAAATTCTAATTTAATCCCAAACTGCTGTAACCACTGTATTAGTCACCACTGTAACATCTACGGGTTTATACCTGAATCACCCGTAAAAAATATATCATTTACCTGTCTATCAAAATTTGGTCACCCTCTCGCTATTGCCGTGATTGTTTTGTCTAATTAAATTTGGCAGCTGCTGTCACGAGATGTGGATTTCTCCACATCAAATTTTAAATATTAAGGCAAATCCGAAATAAGGCTTGATTTCGGCCTCCAGAACGAAGATGAAGTCTTTAGTTACAGTGAGAATGATTTTAAGAATTCGCAGACACTTCTTCTAAGAGGTTACTATGGTAGATTTTGAAATAAAAGTCGGCTTAAAACCTTCAAAAGATACTGTATTCAATAATAAAGGAAGTATTAAAAAAAATTATACAACAAAATAGACAAAAAGATAATCAAAAATGAAATTAACAATAACCAAACTTGAATAAAACTCAAATTGAGTGTCTTCCTCTGTAAATTACTATAATATACGAGAGTGATTAAATACTATAGCTTGACCGATGATTTCTGACCGCTAAATAACTATGACGAAATTTTCAGGCCTTCTCTGTATACAAATTTTTGTATGGCTGACTACTTCCCAAAATCATAAAATTGTTAGTACACATGTACATTCAATTCATCGCTGCCTTTTTCTAGCTAGTCTCTTTCGCACTATACTGTTCGATTCCTACTCGAACCTTACACGCTTCCTTATTCCTACTTCAGAATAAAAGACTATTCAAAAATCGCGCTGTCTGCCTGTTTTCATGAAATATTTGAAATAACTTGGTGAATATTAATTTCAGGAAAACTATATCCCAAAGAAAATACTACTCTCAACCAACCGTCGAGAGAACCGTTCAAAAACCCAAGTTTTTGAACCTTTCACTCCACCGAACTCCTTTTCCAAGAGCCAGGAAGAAATCATGGGTGCATATTCCTCCACCGTTTTTCTCTCAAACCTTCACCCAGTGAATGAACTCGTAGTGAACACGTATTTGATATCGCTCCTCATTATTTTTCGTTTTCCAAGTAGTTTCTCGTTAGAAGTTTGT
Organism: Leptinotarsa lineolata; assembly: GCA_015342045.1. NCBI lineage: Eukaryota > Metazoa > Arthropoda > Insecta > Coleoptera > Chrysomelidae > Leptinotarsa > Leptinotarsa lineolata. Next base: position 1,753 of record WOGR01005726.1, on the reverse strand, counting down.
GGTGACTTTCACATCTATCGGTGCATAAAAAGCTGATGTAGCTATATACAGTAATTTTTAAACCCGTCTGATGATTACAGATGCATTAATTGACTTAAATGTGCATAAAGTGAACATATAAACCAATTGTCGTGGAAAAAGTGATCTAAAATAGACAGTTTTTCTTCTTTCTTTTTTGTTTCCTGGAAAGAAACCGTTTGCTGATAAGCTATATTTAGTACGGGTGTACAATGCAAACTCAGGAAATTTTAACATTATTGCAACAGTTGACCAAAGATATTGCTGAAATTAAGCAACAAAATATTCACATTGCCCAACAGGGCAGCGATCTGCGAGATGAATTGAGAAACTTCAAGGTTGTGGTCGAATCGCAGTTCGAAAACATAAACACTACCGTTGATGAACTGAAAGAAAAGTGCAAGGCCCTCGAAAGAAGAACCAAAGCTATAGAACGTAGAGCAAAAAGATTCAACCTAATTATCTACGGACTGGATGAGGATAATAGTGAGAATATATACCTTAAGGTTCAGGAAGTCTTCCGTCAACACCTAAATATCACTTTACAGGATAGAGACATCAGAGAAATATACAGAATTGGGAAACACAGCTCAGACAGAGTCAGACCCGTTCTATTAGAATTAATTTATGGAAGAGTGAGATCAGAAATTTTGAACAACGTGGGAAAATTGAAAAATACAAAGTTGGTCATTTCCCAAGATTACATATCCGAGGATTACGCAATAAGGAAGTATCTGGTGGCAAGACAGAGGGAACTCCGAGCTGAAGGATTTACTGTGAAAATCAGAGGCACGTCTTTAGTCGTGAATGACGTCATACACACGTACGAAAAACTCATATCTGGAATGGAAAATACTGATATGCAAGAGGAAAACAAAAAACGAGAGACAGAGGAATCGACCAAAAAAGACATACCAACAGCAAAAAAAAACCTCAGGCCCAGAAAAAATTAATAATTTTGAATTAGAAATACAATTTGAAACTTGTCTCGATTTTTCTGAATTTTTTATCTCAAATAATAGTTTTTGTCATACTTTTTTCTTTTTTATCAAACACAATGTCCCAATTAATAACACTTGCACACTTAAATGTTAGATCATTGCTACCCAAAATTAATCTTGTTAGAGATCATATTGAGAGTATGAAGTATACCATTTTAGGATTAAGTGAATCCTGGCTCAATTCACAAGTTGATAGTGAAGTCTGTGATATTAAAGGCTACATAATGATGAGAAAAGACCGCCTGCGAGGACGTGGTGGTGGTATAGCCCTTTATATACATAAAAGCATCCGTTTCACATTGATACCTACTTCTGATGAAATCGAACAATTGTGGGTAAGTTTTAAAGTTAATAAAATTAAAATATGTGTAGGCATTGTTTACAGACCCCCTGATTTTTCTGTCCAAAACTTTCTAGATGAACTGGACTCCACCATATCGAATTTAATTCCTGAATATGATGAAGTTTTCTGCCTGGGGGATTTAAATATTGATTTTCTTAAAAAAGATTCGAGTCCAAATAAAAAATTAATGTCAATGCTGGAAGCACTTGGTTTGTCACAAACTGTCGAGTATCCGACTCGAATTACTCTGAGTTCTGCTACTCTCATTGATCTTATACTTACCACTAATAATGATAATATGGTTGTAACTACGGAAGTGGTATCGGTCTCACACGTATCAGATCATGAACTGACTTATGTGGAACTAGACATAGAAGAGAAAAAATCAAAA
>WOGR01005725.1:0-13587 GCA_015342045.1 Leptinotarsa lineolata | reverse complement strand
AATGCAGTTACAGATGTCAGTAGAAGGACCATAATTTGTATTGAACGTGGAGGACGACATACTGAAATGTAGGCTATAAGTGTTTGACAACCTCATTCAGATCGGTAAGTAATTTTTTGTAACCATTTGTATTTTCTATAATATTATTGTTGTTTAAAATTCATAATAATGATTATAGTTCTATCAAAATTATTTGCATTTTTTTTTAGTTGCCTCTGTTTTTTAGAAATCAAAGATTTGTTTAAGAAAATAGCCAAGTGATTGAAACTTTGCACCAGTCATGATAAAATTTTTATAGCAAATTTTTAATTTCTCTCTGAAAATGTCCATATAAGTAAAAATGTACCAGAAAAATCGAACTCCGTGATGAGTTTGTTATGTATACATGAATTGATGACGATTAACCGAACTTGTTTTTTAAAATAAAGGGGATATCTGTCAAAAATAAGCAAAACGTTGACTTCATCCTAGTTGCATAAAATTTGGCATATGGATATAAAATTGCCGTAGACACAATTTTTTCGAGTAACTTTTAGTTAAATTCGATCTAGAAACGCAATTTTTCAATTTTTTTCAAAAAAAAAGTTGAATTTAACAAATACTGAACGTCAGTGGGTCGCAGTTGGCTGCATCATTTTAAGTTAAATCCAAAGCAAAAACAGGTGCCGAAGTTAAACTCCACTGAAACTTTTCGAAAAAAACATTTCCCATATGGTGCGCACTTTAATGGTGACACTGTATATATAGAGCATTGAATATCTAAATTTCTGTTAGTATCATGTTGTACGAGAATAGCAAACAACGTGTTGTTTATTTGTGAAAGTATTTAGTGAAAATTTCGGAATAAACTGTTTCTTGAATATATTTCAAGAATGAGTACTGGAAGTCGGAAAATGGTCACTGCCGAAAGTGAGTAATAATAGTTAAAAATACTAATTATTCATAATCAAACTTGTAATATTATGTGATTGAATCAAATACCAAATGTTATTTGGCAGATTGCATTGGGTTCACTAAGAGGACAAAGTTTCAGAAAGTAATTCTGTATAGGTAAGAAAAGGTTTGGCTTTCTATCTTCATCTTAAAGAAAAATGTGTTCCATGTAAGTGCAAATTTTACCTCTTTCTTTTACTGTGTTTTGTATATGATTCGGCTTCCATTGAAACGTATTTTTTTCGTGTAACTCGACGTTTTTATTGAAGATACTGTTTCGAAAGGGCTTTTTCTTTGTTTCTTCTTCCAATTTGTAACTGGAAGTCACTTCACTGCATGATCTACACATCTCCATATAGAGTGTAAATATGTTTGGAATTGGTTGCTTTTTTTCTTTGGAAGATCCACACATTTCATCTGTTAAGATGGAGAAGTAAAAAGCAAAAACCTATCTTTCCTAAAAATTGGTTTCTCCTGGAATTATACAACTTCCAATTTGATTCCTTTCTGTTCTCAAAACCCAATAATCAAGTGAAAAGAGTTGCTTCCTCTGTCCATAAAATTCTGTAGGAAAATGCCATATAATTTTCTCCCTAATCTTGGAACCAAAATGAAAATCCTTCTCAAATTTCGAAATCTATTTCTATAACCCGTAACTGGTTTGACAAACCCCAGATTTATTTTAGCTCCTGACATGACTTGTTTGGAAAAATGATTCAGTAATAATATGTAACCGATCTCTTCATGGTACCTACAAAAGAGGTGCAACAAATTCTTTTAGATTTAGGGTAACAAATTAAGAAAAAAATGAATATATTGCGATATCTGTATTTGTTGTACAAAAAAACAATGATTGCATTAATTGAGCAAAACTCGATTCTGGATTGAATTATAAAAATGAGTTCCATACACTATAATAAGATAATACAAAATAAATACAAAAAAATTGAAAAATGAAATGGTGCCGACGCAGTTTTCAGGAATCATTTCCTATGTGCAATCCACGCATCAGGTAATACAGCATGCACCACAAATTGGTGTTAGACATTCGAAACAGATTACTTTTGTCTTTTTATCCTTAGTCCTAGTGCATTTTCTACATCGAACCTGCTTCTGCAGTTGTTGAGGGATATCAGGGACGTTTTTCTTCAGGATCCTCACAACATTGATCTATAACTCGCGAGGTACCGCTTGTTGGTCAGTCTTGCATTTAGTTGAGGTTCTACCGGTTCTTTGGCGAGCTTTTTTATAAAATCCAGCCAATTAGCTGTGGAATATCATCGGATCTGATCCTATGATATACCACAGTATTTATTGCTAAATATGGCGATTTCCGCCACTTTTAGCAATAAATACAAAGGAGGATCTTTTAAGAAAATAACGTAACTGGTGAGGTGGAGTTATTCAAACCCCATTGAGCAAATGAAGCGTGATATTACAAATTGACTAACCTGCAATGATGCGTACGTACACTGACAGCCTAGCTAATACACTGATGAAGAAGTACTGTGAAGGTTTTTTCCCTCCGCTCTTTAACAATTCCACAGTCTCGTATATAAATTATCTTGGGGTATGGCTAACAGTTGCGGGTTGATAGTGTGTATGAACTTTTGTTCTTTCGTTTTCAACAACGCTCAATAAACATTGAGTTGTTGTTCTTTATTATACTCATGCGATCTGGAAGCGACTGTCCACAGAGCCAGTTTTTTTATATGTATATCCTTTCCACGGTACTGAAGTGAATATTTTTTCCTGGATGCCGGTAATTGAATTTACAGGCAACATCTCAATATGGAACATTCTCACCAGATAATAGAATGATTCCCACTTTGTCTTGTGTGGATAACATAGTACATGAAACTTATTTGTGGATAATCGATGTACGAACTTCTGTACACAAAACAACTGGATTCATTGAACGCAATAATTTGACATTTTATTCCAATTTGATTAGTACCTACCTATTATTTTCTTTCCGATATCTTGCATGAGTCTTGTAATGTTTGAAATCACGAAATTTTATATCATGCTTGATACAAATCGCTAAAACGAAAGTCTTTTGAATAGTTATGGAACTGTATTACAATGTTTAGTTCACAGAAAAGTATGATATTTCGGAATAGTCTGTAACCGATTTATTGGTCAGAAAAATAATCAATCTAGATAAAAATGTATCAAATAAAGTGATTCAAGTGTAAGAGATTTCCATAGTCCCTATTCATTCCAACGATTTTATGTTCTATGCTTTGTTGTTCTATCAGTGAACTTTTCTTTTCGATTTGCGATGTTCCAGAAACAAATAAAAAAACGCAGATTCCACCAAAACTCCTGTAAAAGTTACCCATGCAAAAGAAAACACATACCAGACAAGTGTCCCGATCTTCGAACTTTCCTCCTTGAGCGGTGTTGCCAGTTGTTCTAAAATTCCCGTAGTCATGCAAAAACAAGTATCACATGCTCTGATGGAGAATAAAACAAAGAAAAAGTTCGAGAATTATATCAATCTAGCTGAGCCTAGTTATTCTAATACTCCCAGTGCTTGCAAACATATCATCACTGCAGCTGGAAGTGATGAACTTATAAAAACACAAAAAAAAAATCATGGCATCTGACGTACATCCAAATGATGACATTTTACCCAATGACGGCCAATGGAAAAAGGTGATTCATATAAACAAAAAAAAGTACACAATTGATTGTTGGCACTGGGAATCGCTGAAACTATCAGAGGCATTCCCAAATTTGTTGACCTGCACGTCTATAGGATTGATCCTACTACCAATGTGACAGCTATGGAAAATCTACTAAAACCTCACTTTCCGCAGGTACTTTGTGAGACTATGAAATCTCGCTATTCTGACTTGTACGCCTCTTTTAAGGTTCGGATCTATCAGGATAACTTTTAAAAAGCAATGAATCCAACAGTCTGGCCAAAGAATGCATGTATCAACAATTTTTTATATCTTCGCAAGCACTCCTAGTTCCAGAGGTAATGTTCAACCTAAACCTGCTGTTACTGAATGTGCAAAATATCAGTAATGATAAAATCAGTGATATCCTTCTAGAGATCAATAACTTCAAAAATATCAACTTTTTATGTCTGACTGAACTGTGGAAAACTGCAGACTCAGTAAGTCAAATCTGTCTTGAAGGTTTTATGTTAGTTAGTAGTTATATTCGTAATACAGAGGTGAAAGGAGGTGGGGTAGGAATATGGGTGAAGAAAGGTTTGAAACATGATAGTGATTTCAATTTCGAACAATTTTGTATTGAGAAGCAATCAGAATTTTGCTGCTGTTCTTTTCAGGACAAACATGACAATTATTTCATTTTGTTAAATTGTTACCGATCACCATCAGGTGATTTGGATTCTTTCCTAGAAAATCTTGACTGTGTTTTGAAACGTATTCGTAAACCAAATACCTATATTGTTGTACGTGGCGATTTAGATGTAAATACTGGCATTCATAATAATGAGCTTACTAATTTGTTGAATGTTGTATCTACTCATAATGTTAATGATAATCTTATCAAATGGCCAACTAGAATGACGAGAGACAGTGCTACAACTGTACATAATATTTCCGTAAATTTCTCCAATCCCGGTTTATCATGCGTATTTGTCAACGCTGTGTCAGATCATCGGACTATTTTCGTGGAAATTGACTTCGACTTCGCTGCCGCTCCGAATTTTTACCAAGCAAGACATTTTACTGATAGTTCGATAAATAATTTCCTTCAATGCTTTATGACTGAGGACTGGAATCAGTTGTATGGTATTTTGGATACAAATGTAGCTTTCACTCATTTTATAAACATTTTTACCTATCACTTTAATTTATATTTTCCGTTAATAACAAAACAATCTGTGAAAAGAAATACTAAATGGATAGATAATGATGTAAGACAGTCGTCTACTAACCTTAAAAACTCACATGCGCTTTCAAGGACATTTCCTGAGCCAAGTCAATATTAAAAAGATCAAAAAAGGGATCATATCAACTTGTCAAAGGCAACCCGAAAGAAACATTATCAAAATATGTTTGAAACATCTGATAATCCTACGAAAACCGTTTGGAAACTAATAAATGATTTTTCAAAAAGTAAGAACATTAAAAACCAAAATATATCATTTCTATCAAATGCAAATAACCTACTAGAGAGTCCAGTAGAGGTTGCTAATTCTTTCAACTCATGCCCCACTTGATAAAATTAAGAATATTACGGTGATTTTGCTACGAATTTTGTTTATAATTCCGAAAATCCTCTGCAGACAATGTTTTTATTATATCCTTATACGCAACTGGAATTATCTGAACAACTCCAAAACAAATTGAAAAATAAGAGATCTGTTGGCTTCGATGACATACCAGCATTTTTATTGAAAAGGGTTGTCTCTTTTAAAATATCTCCTTTGACCTTTCTTGTCAACCGCTCACTTTCAAATGGTAATTTTTCAGATTACCTGAAGACTGGCAAGGTAGTTCCGATTCTGAAAGAAGGTGATCCACAACTGGTTAGTAATTATCGTCCCATAACTATTCCCTCCATATTTTCAAAAATATTCGAATATGCCTTTTTGAAGAGGCTGAATTCTCACTCGAAGCTAAATCGATAAGCAGCATGGATTTCAAGAAAACATATCCAGAAGCAGTGCTGTTCACTCCTTTTATGAAAATCTGACTAAATTGGTTGATGCGGGTGAGTGCCCTGTTGGCATATTCTGTGTTCTAAGCAGGGCTTTAGACTGCCTCAACCATACCACCCTAATAACTGAACTATTCAAAATAGGTGTTGAAGGAGTTGCCCTAGAATGGATAAAATCTTATCTGCACGCTCGTCGCCAGTACGTTAGTCTTCCAGGGATAATTGAGAAAACGGCAACCACTCGTGATTCGGGTTATCTTGACATGAGTGTAGGTGTTCCTCAAGGGTCAATAATGTTTCCAGTATTGTTTCTAATATATGTAAATGACATCGTTAGGGCGAACTCATCCATACATTTCACATTGTATGCGGATGATACGTCCATGCTTATTCCCAAACAATCTGATTATTCTCTGGAGAGAAGATGTAATGAAGTTTTTCACAATATCCATGAATTCATCGCATCTTAATGCAGAAAAAACTCAGTCAATACATTTTCATAAAAGGCAAAAGCAAGTGCCTACCATTCATGTGAATATTGATAATGAAGTTTTGGAAAATGTATCATGTATGAAGTTTCTGGGCCTATACATCGATGAGTGTCTTGATTGGAGGAGGCACTGTGAGTCACTTATTTCGAAACTTAACTCTGTCAGCTATCTATTCAGAAACGTGAGAACAGTTCTGACGAAGACAACTAATAATTTTTTACTATGCACATGTCGAATCCCGACTAAGATACGGAATATGTTTTTGGGGGACACAGAAAAAATTGAAACGTTGTATCGCTGGTTTCTCTCATACCTCTAGTCGTAAAGACTTCTTAAAACCTTATCAAATCTTAATCTTGCCGTGTTTGTATATATTTGAAGTGTGTGTTTTTGTATATTGTTATTTTAAATCTTTCAAAACTAATGAGCAAATTCAAGCTATCAATACAAGACAACGAAATGATTTACACGTGCCATTTTCAAGGACTAGTCTTTCATATAGGTCACCCCTTCTGACTGGGCAGAGGTTGTACAATAAATTTCCGGCCAAAATCAAATCATGTGTAACACTGGAATCATTCAAACAGTGTAAGGAAGTACCTGTTGAAAGGTGGATTTCACTCCCTGGAAGAGTTTTAGATTTAGTCCTTGATCAAGTATTTTTATTTGTATGACAAATTCTATACATGCTTCTGCATGTCATTGAGAAAATGAAGTATTATTATTATTATTATAGACTGAAAATGAAATCGACTTTGAAAAGCTTCGGCGACGGAAGATCTTTTGGGAGCTTTTTTGTGTGCCCTCATAAGACGAATGAAAAAGTTGATACTTTTTTTTCGTGAATCCCATAAATCAGGAATTATTTTCGAAATACTTCAAAATAGAGGAATTTGATTAGAATTGCTTCCAGATTGTTAATTGATCTGGAAAATTTTGTCAACCGAAAACAATTTGGAAGAAAACTGATTATTTTGAAGAAACTCATGATGCTTTTTTATTGCTCCCATCAGACAGAATTTTCGAATACAGTTTGTTGTAGCTGTTTTGTTTTTGTTACGGTCAGGATCAGTATGGCGATTTCTTGATTTTCAAAGTATCATCATTAATAAAAGTTATACGAAATTACTTTCCATTGGTTTACTTTCATAATCTGGTTGCGATAATTGTCTGGGTTTATACAACAAGTTAAGTGATGGAAAACTGAAAGCATGTTCATATGACGAACTTTCACTTTATGAACCTTCACACAGTTCGTTGGTCAATAATGAAACATTTTATTACTTCAAATCTACACCTCATTGTGACTAGTTAAGTCAAAATTTTGCAGGGGCGTCTAAACATATTCATCTACTTTCTTGTTCATTGAAAATTTCAGTGGAGGTATGTTTTCTCTTTACCGTCTCCGTCTCTTCATTGGAACTTTCGTATTTGACTTTTGATCTATCCTTCATCATCAGACGATCAGTTTTTGGAATATTCGTTAACTCATGGTCTGACTTATCTGATGAGTCTATATCGCTGAGGTTTATCCCATCCAGAAATTTTCCTTTGTATCGGCACCCTTTTCCTTTGTTGATAGCAATAAGTATTTTTGATAACTTAGCGGTTTGAAAACAACTTAATCTAACCTGAATATATTATTATTATTGTTGATGATGGTCATTGTAATATAACAATAATTTGTATGGGAAAAAAAGTTTTCACATTGAATTACACGAAAGAAAAAATTCTTTGGAAACAAATACTTTTATATGAACACTGAATTATACAAAAAACACTTTTTTCTACTCAGTTTGTAATCCAAACTTTCGTTATAGATTTGAATCAGATGGTGTAGTAGAAAGCCAAAAACTTTCATTCCCAAAAACTAATCTCCTAAAAATATAATCCCTTCAATTCAAATAATATGTATCATTCCTACTCCTGCTTTGAAAAAAACTTCAAAAATTGATTTTGAAGTTTTAGTAAAGGAATACTCAGAGTCGTTTTCACAAACGTGATGTTTTTTTATTATGTTTCAGAGGTATATACTCCCATCCTCAGTATAATAACACAAAGAAATAAAGAAAGGTGTAGAACATGAATATGCAATAAGCTCAAACATTGAGTCCAGATAAAAAATTGCTCGAGTTATGGGGGTTATCAAGACTCAATGTTTTAACCTTTTGAATATGTTCTGAACCTTCCTCTGTTTATTTGTGTCACCACCCCCGAAACATGTCTTTTTTGAATTTTAATCAATAAAAAAACACGTCTGTCGAGACGACTCTGAGTATTCCTTTCCTGAATTCTATTACTCCACTTTGAGGATGAACTACCTACCAAAGTGTACAGCAAAATACATAACAAACTGAGACACTGGAATGGATCCCGTACCTGGTCACCCTTTCGATGTGGCAGCATTGTCGGGCTCTTCATAGGGTGATTTGTATAACTGTGGGCTGACAAAGAAGTAACGGTTATGTACAATTTTCATTTTCAGAAAATATCTACCCCTCTGAAGGGCCTATTGATAAAATCATATCACTGAAGAGTATTCCGAGAAGTATATACCAAAATATATGCAGGATTGTCCACCACTTTCAAACAAAAGTTTTCGATTGTTCTACAATAATCCAGAACATTCTACAGCATTCGAGCCTGTTCTGAAATGTTGCACAATAATCAGGGATGTTCCGGGATTTTTCTGAACGATCCAGCCTTCTTCCAAACAGTCCAGAATGTCCCGATATGTTCTGAAATACTCTAGAAATATCTAGTAAGCGAAACTGCAGGTCCTTATATCTTCAAAAGCACGCATTTCTAGTAAAACTGAGAGCACATCGATCTGGGACGTTTTCGAATATTCGAGACTCTTCCAGAATATTGCAAGATATTCCAGAATATTGTGAAATGCTGTCGAACACCTTCAAATATTCTATACTTTTCTAGAATTTTCTAGAGAGAGAAACTTCTCATGAAGAAGTTGATGTAACACCCTACTCTATAACAGACAGATTGGGTCGCTAGTAACATAATAATAATAATTCAAAATATTCAGGTTTGGAAACTTACCAAACGCAAAGTTCATAACGAAACACGATAGCAACCTGGAAGATTGAAGCGGGGTATATCGGATATACATTGGAGAGTAATTAATAATCAATCTCATATTACACTCTCTCTCGTATCTCATATATCAAACTTGAATCTCGTATCGTTCATTATACCGAAGCCGTAATGGAAAAATTTCAATTAATTTGTCAATTTATGTTGTGATGAAAGATCTTTATAGTTACTTCGACATTTTGAATCGAATTTCACGATTTCTTCCAAAAGCGTTCGTACTAGATCGAGGTGAATGTGATAATTCTCTCGTAATTAGACAAAAATATGTGTGTTTTATATTTATTTCCATTACGAATTGAACTAGAAATGTCTGTACAATGCAGTATTCGAAGAAGGAATAGTCATTTCAGTTGGGTTTTTTCTCCCAGTTTGTAACTGAGGGTGCACTGTAAATTTTCTAAACTTTTCTATTCTTTCTTTCGGAATGAATTTTTAATTAATTTGAAAATCAAACAAGTCTTCGAAATGAATTGAAATCATATCGTTAGAAAAGTAACGCCTTTTCGACAAAATCAGTCTAATGACTGTGTCAAGGAGAGATAGAGACAAGCGTATTAAAAAAATTGATATTTTGAAATATTCATCACTCTCAACTTTTCTATTCTGTTGGATCGGGTAAATACCTACTGAAAAATAACTACTTCCCGGATAATAGCACAGTGGTCATACAGACATTTATATACGTTACCTTCCAGATGACAGTCTGGCAAATGCTTCTCGTTGGTGCAGATCACCTAAATTGGATTTTTGTTAGAGTACGAGTATACAGGGATGCTTTTTTCCTGCTTAGGGCTTTGTCCACGAAATGGAACTGTTACCAGTTAATAAATATTTCTCTCAGACGAAGGAATCGTATATGCAGTGGATCCACTATGGAATTATTCTAGTCTAGACACACTGTTGTTTGGGTCATATCTTTCTCATACTGACGAAGGGTAGTACCTCAGGAAATAGTCTCTAGGTCATTTGATCGATTGATAACATCGTGATCCTGTTACTGGATGGAAGATAAGTATTTGTATCCATCAAATGTTTCATTACCTCAACGTTGCAATTCGTTTACATGAAGTCAATTAAAAGATAAATATACGAAATTCAGTTTCATTTCTTTATTCGCTTGGGACTATTCCCTTAAGATGTGGAAAAAAAATGTTCTTCTATTTTTTTTCAGCCTCAATTCATTGGAATCATTTTGTCAAGTAATCGTTTCAGAGAAAAAAATTTGAATTCCTAAATAGACGTTAGCTTAATCGCTATAGAGAAGTCGAATCTTTACAGGAAGATTCGATTTTATTCTACCAGACTTATTGAAAGTCGAATATTGATGATGAAAATAATGTTCATCACTCTAAATTTATTGAACATATAAAATACTTCAAGCAAGGAAGCCTGTTATAGTTGCACTATTAATTTTATCTCAATTTTTTTATTGCTCATCATTATTCCATAATTAGCTACATTTCATCATTCACTTTTCATTCAATATCTTTCTATATTCAATGCATAAATATTTTTTTCATTTCACTTCTTTGCCAACCGAACCAAAAATGAAACCAAATATTCCGTCCTGTTTCACTATACTTCGACCTATAAAGCCCTACTCACTCTCAAGAAAATGCTGAACTGCTAAAAATTATTTGTGTTTATCAAATTGTATCGGCTGTCTATTCATGAGTTTACCATTCAACTATAACATCCTCCATTGAGCCAAAAACCTACTATGAAAAAATAAAAAAATGCAACTTTTTCGAAAACCTCTCTGGAAAGAGTTTCGAATTCTTTACAGCAATAACAATACAGATAACTCAAAAAATGTCAATATTTAAAACAATCGAGGTTACCAAAAATATTTCAAATAACAGATTTAAAAATAATATTCATCCTAAATAATTTTTCAAAAAGGATAAATGTGATTGTTTCGGAAAATATTTTCGAATATTTTCTGATCTGATTCAATTGATTTTTTCTTTTTCTAATGGCTGGGCTCAAGGATGAGAGCTTCATGTTGAGCAACTGCCTTGAGATGGCAGTCAAATTTGAGATCTATAAAGCATTTAAAATTACTGAGTTTTGAAACGCTAACTTATCATTACCTAACTTTGCTTTTCCAGAAAGGTGATTGTGCATTGGTGTCCAATTTACCTCTCAATAAATAAGTCGACGCAATCAGGAAATTCTGTGCCTAACTTTGTAATGTCCGATTTCGCCACACTCATCTCCACAGAGTGCTTTGAATAGAGTCTGTGAAGTTCGAAGAGAAAATCTCGATAATTCATCATTTTTCATTCAAGTATTGCATGCACAAAAAAAATATTACAATATTTGTTTCTTCACAAAAGGGGGTTAGATTTGCACTCTGAGTAAAACATATCTAGGCATAATTGCCTGTGTGTGTGTGTGTTTTATCCAGGGCTTCTCTAAAAAACTATTAGTATTGTACATAAAATAATCTCATAAATTTTAAAAATTTTGGCAAGCAAAGATTTACAAGATAAAAAATAAGGAAGGTAATTGACTCTTATGTAAAGCATAATTTATAAATACCTGTATATTTAATGTGTGCACGTATTGTTGCCAAAATTCTGAAAGACGTTCGACGATTTGTAGAGGGCAGGGATAGCAGCAAATGGTGGGTGTATTCACTATCGTAGTATTTTATATAAAGTTTCCTTGTTTTTCAGGATATAGTTTTCTATTCCAGTTTTAAAATTTCTCAGTTTGTCAATTTTTCTTTAATGTACTGGTATTTCATTGTAAAATTTTGGACCAAAAAATAGAAACGTTCTCTGGGTTATAGCTTTTTCAAATGTATGTATTGCTAATTGTTCATTACTAGTTTGTCTGGTTGGTTGGACAAATCTGCTTTGAAGTGGGTATTCAGTTGTGAGAACTCGAATTATACATTGATGAACATACAAAAGACTGATTGGTAGGATTTTTGTTTCTTCATATAGTAAATTTGTGGGATACTGTTTCTTTTTTCTGAATATGATTTTCATAATGGAATTTTGTATGATATGTAGAGGACGTAAGTTGTTAACGAAGGCTCCTCCCCATATTATAATACTGTATCTTAGAATGGATTCTACTAGGGAAGTATAAAGCATTAGTAGGTTTTTGCGTTAAAGGATATCTCTTAAAGTGTTAAATCTGTGCAGTAATGCTCCCAATCGTTTGTTTAAATTCGAGATGTGCTTGGTCCAGCGAATGTGCTGATCCAGAGTCACTCCTAGGTATTTTATTGATGATACTCGATCTATTTCTGGGCCGGTACATGTATTTGTGTCCGTGCAAGTTGTTTTGTGAAGGTTTATAGAAATAATTTGTAGCTTGTGCCTGTGAATATCAAAACTGTATCATCGGCATAGCATATTATGTTGGACGACAAGTCTCGTATTTGAACTATATTATTCATATAAACCAAAAAAGAAGTGGCCCCAGAATAGTCCCTTGTAGTACACCTTTTGACAGTCAATTCTGAGCTCACTTCGTTTCCAATCTTAACTTTTTGTGTTCTGTATTACAAATAGTTTAGCATTAGGTCCAATGCGATACCACAAATTCCGTAGTATTCTAATTTTTTCAAAAGGATATTATGTGAGATCGTATCAAAGGCCTTAGCAAGGTCAAGGAAAATAGCCAGACATTTTGATGATTCGTCTAACGCTCGCACTGTTTTTTTTTTCGAGGAAATCAGCTATGGCATTTCCAGTACTAGATTGTTTAATGGAACCGTACTGCCTGTCAGTTATAATTTTGTGTATGTTGAAAAAATCAAGCAGCCTGTGTTCAAATATTTCGGCATGGAAGTATTGAATGATTGAATACAGATATTATTATTATGAATACGAACATTTTTCCATGAATATTTGTTTTCATTCATTCATTCATTGAAAAAGTGATTTCAGATTGTAATTTATTGATGCTCATATTGTTAATAAAGGAAAATAGCTATTTTAATATTTATGTCATTTTCATCTAGAGGAATATCGGTGCATGCTCTTTTATATTTTAATGAAGATATTGAAACAAAATTGTTTTCGCAAACACATAAATCTTTCAAAAAATGAATCTCCCCCTTTTTAAAAACAAAGACATCTTTGAATTATTCGAGCAGATTCATGTAAAATTTATCGATGAAATTCGTAACTTTCAGTGTTGCAGCTTTTTTACAAGGTACCTACTGTTGACGAGTATAATACAGGGCTTTTCATGATGAGCGTTAATTAGCCGTTTTTGGCAAACTATTTAACGGATCAACCTGAAAATTCCACAGTATGCATAAGTCGATATGACCTACACGCCTAAAATATTTTAGATGAAGCGGCGTTGTCGCTTCTACTATAAAGTAGCGGCTTCTTTGATTTTTCAAATAGAACACCCCGTATATAATATCATATTATGA
>WOGR01005724.1:0-13587 GCA_015342045.1 Leptinotarsa lineolata | reverse complement strand
GGTTACTTTCTTCAGGGCATGATTTATAACAATATTGACCTCATCCGCACCACACTTATTGGATTATTGAAACTGTGCAAAATACAGCAAATATCGACCAAACAATCAAATTATTGGGCGATAAAACTTTTTTTTATTGTGCCCTTTGCTGAACCTGTATTTACCTTAAATGCTTTGACGAATACGTTAGGAAATGGATTACTTATAAAAATAATTGAAATTATTTTTTTCTCGACCCATTAAAATTGTCATCATTATAGTTGAGCTCACCGTTGAAAAAATGACGATGACGCTGTATCTACGTCACCGATGACGTAGCATAACGCACTTATATGCCGAAATATGCGCAATATGAAATGAAGGTTGACGTACCCGAGCGAATTTTTTTAATTGATTCATACATAACTTCCTGAATTCTGTTAAATAGATGTCCATGCTATTCACTGACATCACCCTGTATATAGAGCAATCCTCTGAATGGTCTTCCACAAAATTTCACGGGGGTACTCATCGTTGATTGGAAAATATGAATTTTTTATTTTCCGAAAAATAAAAATTCGTATCAGAGTCCGTACGTCATGTCACGCTGATTTCATCATTGACCCTGTTAGCACACCCCTCTTAATGGTCTTTTACAAAATTTCATGGGGATAATCATCGTAGGTTGGAAAATACAAATTTTTCATTTTCCTAACAATGAAAATTCGTATCAGAGTCCGTACGGCATGTCACGCTAATTTTATGATTGACCCTGTTAGTACACCCCACAAAATGGTCTTTCATAAAATTTCACGGGGGTACACATCGTAGATTGGAAAATACGAATTTTTCATTTTCCTAACAATAAAAATTCGTATCAGAGTCCGTACGGCATGTCACGCTAATTTGATGATTGACCCTGTTAGTACACCCCTCTAAATGGTCTTTCACAAAATTTCATTGGGGTACTCATCGTAAATTGTAAAATACGAAATTTTCATTTTCCTAACAATAAAAATTCTTATCACAGTCCGTACTGCACGTCACGCTGATTTAATGATTCACTCTGTTAGTGCACCTCACTAAAAGGTATTCCACAAAATTTCACGGAGTTCTCGCCGTGATTTGGAAAAGTTTTGTCAGAGAATAGGAAGTACAAAAAAATAATAATGCGTGTCAAAATCGATACTGTTAATACGCTTCCTATGCCTACTTGACTATGACCTTTGACTATATATCGAGACGTCTCGCAATTGCTACCATTAATAAATCGTTAAAACGAGAATTATTTTCTTCAGCTTTCAAAGTTGCAGTACAAACGCCAATATATAAAAGTAGGAAAAAAGCCAATGTAGCTAATTATGTCTGTCAAGATTCTCAGAAAGAGATTGGATATGTGTATAAAAAAATTGAAATAATGTCAGATTCACAAAACGGCTTCCGTGAGAATATGCCAAACAAAGATTCGTAAAAAAATCGACCCAAAAATTCATAAATGTTCGGACGAATTGGAACCGTCGATTGGTATATTCATAAACTTACCAAAGGCCTTCGACGCGGTTGATTATTTCACTTCACTTTACATACTGACTCATATGGATGTAAGAGACACACCACATGATTTTGAATATTATAATAGGCGAACAGTTAGAATAGGAAATCATATGAGCGAAAAAATCATACGATGTACCTCAGAAAACAGTGCTGGGAATAATTCTATATTAATATTTACTCAATCTTTTTTCTCGAAAACACATTCTGGAATCAAGAGCTTTGCTGGCAATACTATTTTGTTCTGCGAAGACACAAACTGGTTCAATCTGAAACACAAACTGAAAACCGATTTGAATCGTCAAAAACCCTGGTTTGAATACAAACGTCTATTGATAAATTTCAGTAAAATTCAGTTTGTGACATTCAGCAGCTACGACATCTCATTAACAAATTATGAAATGCAAATTTCTGATAATCTAGCTATCGAAAAATAGAAAATCTGGTAGTAATTCTCGATTGTCATCTCAGATGTGACCTCAGCCAGAAGCCAAAAATAATTCTCTATGAGAGCATAGTCGAGGCTCATCTAAACTATGGTACCACTGGATGGGGTTGAGTTTCTGAAAAGCATCTATACTTCCTTTCTAAGTTATACAAAAGCAATTCTTCAGGTACGTTATATGTAATGGATATGATCATCCGAACGATATCCTCTATACAAAATCTGATATATTCGATGTGAGAGAGCTTTATTTCATGAATGTAGTTACAACTCAATATAAATATTGAAATGAATTGAACATACAACTATAACACCTGTCATGATAAAGATAACAAGATACTACAAATGCATAAATCTGTTGGTCAACAAAGTTGCCAATATTGATATCCAAACTTATATTGTTCTGCATTCGAAGATCTGAGGAACGAAGTGAAGCCGTTTGAATTGAAAAAGAAGTTGAAACTATATCTCAAAATTATACCTTGAATAGAATAGAATATCACAACTACCCACTTTCTTATTCATCTATTCATCATTATTGTTTTCTTTTTTGTGGTTTGTGATTATACGTTTCATTCAATAGTTATTTAATTCTTTATTTTCTGCTGTTCTGATGCCATCTTCCATTTATTTATTCTACTCAAAGTATTTATCAGTCTTCAGCTCAATTCACACTTATGCTTAACAATTTTCAACTCAAATATGTGTGTTCTACTATAAACGGGTATTTTACAATATTTGTTACGATGTTTTGTAATTTGATATTTACGTTATAATGCTAATCATTGTTCGATATAGTGAATGTGATATTTTTGTATGTATTTACCATATTTTATCCTAAAAAAATATTTTCTGTATGTTTGATGTAACAGATGTAGTTTTTGATGTATCCACTACGCTTCATCCTCGATAACAAACAGATCACTTTATTTTGATCGTTTATTGAATAAAACATATTGGTGAAATCACTGCAATAAGTGTTGCCAATTTGTAGGTTGAGTCCCTAAAATTAGATTGTTCCCATCTTCATAGATGAATAAAAAAGCTTATACAGTATTAATTGTGAATTCGTCCGATCCGAACTGGATAGATGAAAAATGAAAAAGTTGATTTGCCTTTTCTTCCCTATCAAGAAACGTATGATATCATCTATTTCCCTTCCTTCTTGCCTGGATGAAAATCGATCAAAGAGTTTTTCAGGCTTTCATTTCAAAAGTGAGCTATTCTATAGTTCAATTTTATTCGTTACCACATTCTGATATCTGAAATATTTTCTCAATTCACTTCAACAGATTTATTTTTGAAAAGTAATCTTTGAAGTAAATGATATTTTTTATTATTATCATAATTATCATATGGATATTGAATTATACATACGTTATGACATTCAAAAACATTCATAGGAACGCTACGCGATATACACGTACTATAAAATTTCACTCACGTGGAACACTATCATACTCCATGATGTACGTTAAAGTTTCGTAATAAGACGCCTTTTCCTACCTCTTCAGCATCGTTTTGGATAACTTTCCAAAACTGAGTTCCTTCATGATATTACGAATTTTTGTCACCTGAGTAGACAACTCTACTCACATCACGATGACAGTACCTAAAGACATTCATTCATAGGGTTATTTGATTCAATCCCATCCATAAGAATATCGTTTGCATTGCCATACAAAAAACGTGGGAAACTTTCGAAGAAAGGAAGAAATCAATTCAGTTCAAACTAAACTATATACGAAGATGTGTAGATCATGCATAAAAGTGACTTTCAAATACAAACTGTAAGTAAACTCCCCTACTTTCACATGAACATTGAATTAAACGGAAAAAGAAGTACTTTCGAATCAACTACTTTCATATGAACATTTATTTGAATAAAAATCACTTTGTACTCTAAACATTCGTTGAGAAACACCACCATCCTCAATATAATATGAATGCTCAATAGTTATATGGAAGTAGTTTTTTGGTAAAGAAAGGTTTTGGCTTTCTACTTCTCCATCATGATATAAAAAATGTGGGAATCTTTCAAAGGGAGAAATCAATCAATTTGAAAAATTAACCTATACAAAGATATGTAGATCATGCTAAGAAGTAACTTTCTGACACAAACTGAAAGGAAAAGCCCCCCTCGAAACAGATATTTTCATATGAACATTGAATTACACGAAGGAAAAATACTTTAGAAACAAATACTTCTATATGAACGCTGAATTATATGAGAAACACTTTTCTTTGTTCCGTTTGTATTCCAAACATTCGTATAGAATCGAATCAGATATCATTCATAAGATTTCTACACAATATAATCAATGAAAGAGGTAAAATTTCACTCACATGGAACACTCATCTTCACTGCTAGACATCTAATGTTTTGCCTTAAGACACTTACCTTATCGGCTCTCCAGTAGTGAATACGGAAAACATTATGAGAAAAAACACTCAATTTATTCGTAAAATTACAGTAGTTGATTTATATCGATTCGAAATCCTATACCCACCACTTGACCTCGTATGACGTCACACGATCTTGACTTGAGGTAATCTCCAGATGACTTTGGCTGCGATCTTAAATGGCCTTGAACTAAGTCATATGACCTTGATGGGTTTTGTCGAAGGTCAATCAAGGTCACCATTTCCATTTGGCTTTGATCATCAAGGTCAAATCCCTGACTCAACCTTGAATATCACCGTCAAGTGTTTGTTGCATATGTTCCCTCACCATCTTCACCTAATATAAGAAAGAAATCACCAACTAGCGGGTGTGATAGAAGTTTCACTTGGGAAGATAACTAACGTCGTCATCTGGCATAGTCTTGTAGGCCTAATGATGCCATCACCGGGCCTTCAATTAAAAAGTCCAAGTTGGATCTTGTGTCTTCAGCTCCGAGTGCGCAGTTGTGTAGCTGGTGTGATGAAATAATGATAGTTGTCAATCGGATGAATTCTCACCTGAAGACACTGGAGCATAGAACGAACGCATGAATTGAGTTTTCCGATGACGTCAATTGCGCGTTCAATTACAGAATTGCCGGTTATCGAGTTGTGAGTAAAAATCATTATATGGACTATACAATATTTTCCAATGAACTGAACTGAACGTATCTATGAAGTTAAATTTTTGGAAGATATATATTGCAACCACAAAAATTGTCTGATGTGGAAGGTTTCAGCAGCCCTAATAAAATTGTTGACCTATACCACGATCTAGAAGCAGTTCACGATGAGTCCGTTGATGTTTTACCTGCAGGAGCCATGGAGTTCCAAGAACGTGATTCAAGTATGTAATCTATAGAGAAATATGAATACATGTAACTCGACAGAAATATTTTTATAGGGTGAATTCTTGAAAAGATCATGTTCATTTGAGTTAACATCAAGTATAGCCCGCTATGGGGGTCCTCATATATTGAACTTCTAAAATTTGTTGAATTGAAGGGAGCTGTGTGAATGTCAGAAACGAAGACCAGCAGTGTTTCACCTGGGCAGTGACGTCAGCATTATATCCCGCATATACAAGAAATTCTAATGTTGCATCATATCCGTATTTCAACTATTTTGGATCTAACAAGTATTGATTTTCCATTGAAATGACAAGATATTTTTAAATTTGAAGATCTAAATGATTGCTCAATGTTCAATAGTTGGAAAATTATTTTGAAAATAATGAAGTGAAATATGAAATTGTTGCTCCTTCACATTATGCCCAACGGAAACTCAGACGAAATGTCAATCTATTATTTATCACTGATGAGTCAGATAGTGGTCATCATTGTTGGATAAAGGAGCTTTCGAAATTAGTTTCTTGTCAGATTTCAGCCTATGGTCATTAAAAATATTTTTGTAATGAGTGCCTACTGTACTTTTCGAATGAACTTTAATCATCAGCTGAATTATTTTAATCAAATTTCAACGATAAATCTGGTAATATGGTTCCCGATAATACATTGAAGTTCAAGAATTCTGAAAGACAGTTACGAGTGCCATTTGTGGTGAACGCTGATTTCTAATCTATTCTGAAACCCAAACAAACAACCGAACCATATCCTGCACGCTCTTTCACAAATAAACATTCATTCACGAGCCTCACTCTATTTCTTATTGCATCAAACGTTTCTTTGATGAGGCAGCTTTCAAATTTGTTTAATATCGTTGAGCAGATCTTGCCAAAGTATTCATTCCAAGATTAGAGCATGATCTAACCGAAATATATCATGAATATTTGAAGGAGGTTGTACCAATGAAGCCACTGATGGATTTGGAGGAACAAGAATTTCTCAGTTCTGATGTATGTGATATAAGTGAGGAGCCTTTCTAATCGGGTTATACTAAAGTTAGGATCACTGTCATTCAACTGGTGACAAGAGATGTGGGGCAGCAGTTCATTCGATTTGTAACTTGAACTACAGATTACTGAATTTTATTCCAACAATTTTTCATAATTTGAGTGGATATGATAGCCATTCAGTCATCAAGAAGTTACGCACTGAAAATAAAGTGGTTGTTATTGGCCAAATTGAAGAAACATACATTTCGAAGCATTTATTAATGGGCACATTTCAAGATGAAGACGGTAATTTGAAGAGGAAATTTCGCAAATTGAGATTTACTCATAGCTTGAAATTTATGGCAGCTTCACTGCCATGTCAGTGAATTCGTCAAAGGCGCAAAGTAGTGAGATGCGAAAGTTTTTTGTGAAACAAGAAAAATTTAAATTGATCAGGCAAAAGGAAGTTTTTTCCTACAGTGTTTTCAATAATTCAGATAAATTGGTTTGTACAGAGTTACCATCAAAAAGCAACTTTCATGTTCATTCAAATGAAAAACGTATGTAGGATAGTGGTTATGAAAGAGCTCTTCGTGTATGGGCCTTATTCGATTGTAAAACATTTGGTGACTACTAAGATATATATTTGACATCAGACGTTTCGCTTTTATGTGATATATTCGAGAACTTTAAAAATATATGCCTGGATAAATATAAATTGGACGTCGTTTACTATTTCACATCCCTTGGCCGTATACTTGGGATTCGATGCTCGAAGACACTGGCATAAAATTGGAGTTGCTAACTGATATTGATATGACAAACTTTCTCCAGAAAGGTATACGCGACGGTGTGAGTTAGTGTTCTGAAAGGAAACATGTCGCCTTTAATCGCTTTTTTTCCCGATTGCAATCCCAGTGAGCCCTCATCCTTCATCACCTATTTAGATGCCACTAATCTTCATGAGCATAATATGTCACAGCCATTACCGACAGGTGGATTCAAGTGGCTATCCAGCGAAGTAATCCTTCAGCTGAGTATCATGAATGTATCATACGATGATAGCTCTTAGGCCTATGTTTTAGAGGTAGATATTCACTATCCTGAAGAGCTGCATTCCGATTTACCATTTCAGGTTGAAGAACCCATTTCTCCAGGATCAAGGTCTGGAATTCCGAAATTAATTCCAAATCTCAATGATGAAAAAAATATTGTGCCTTACAGAAATTCAAAACAAGCAATAAAAAATGGTCTGATATTACTATTAGACCACATAGGACACATAAAATCCTTCAATTCAACCAATCTGCATGGTTGAAAAAATAAATTGATGCAAACACACGTATGAGAAATGAGGCGACAAATGTTTTTGATTTCTTACGATTCGTTACCCATTGGGAGTCGATAAGGCGTAGTGTTTCAGAAGATGCTCTAATTGCTCAACCAAATTCTAGAACGCTCTCCATTTTTTCCGAAAATTTTGTCGCAGTTCATATGAGCAGGGTCGAAATTCGTTATGATAAACCTTTATATCTTAGATTCAGCATTCTCAAGTTATCCAAAACTATCAAAATGACATTTTTATAACTTTATTAAAAGGAATCATAGATCAAACGAATCTCTCTTATATACAAATACAAAATAAAAATAAATGACAGATAATTTATGAATTCATGAAACTGAATGTAGACATGTTTGATACATCCAATTACAAATGTGATAATCAGTTTGATATACCTTCAACTAAACCAATTTCAGGATAAATTTCCGAATGATCCGATAATAAGTTTTTATGGTACTGGGGCAGAAGCGCATTATTTCAAATCAGTTTGCGATGATCTTAAGAAGGCAAAAGGTATAACGAAATCAATTATATAAAATCAAATATCAGAAAATGATTATAGAAAAATTATTTGATCTAGTGGTACAATATTGCGTAAGATGAGTACTTTTCGAAGTGACCTACACAATATTCATACTCTTTTCTGTAATAGAGTTGCTATATCCTACAAGGATAATGAACGATTCGTTATTCACAACACTAGCAAAACATTACCTAGGGGTCATAATGAAATAGACTTTCATCAAACAAGCCAGGAGAAAAATTTCAAATTTTTTGTTGGAGCTTTTAAATCTTTGACAAATGATATCAACTCAGATAATAGATTGGACCTCCCCATAAAATTATTGGAAGAACAATCGAGTGATTAGGTGCAGCATCTACACTGGCATAATATCTGAATTCTTTAACTGTTTTATTATTGTGAGAACAATCAGATAATTGTATGATTCAAAATGATAAATCTATATCACTTCCAAAACATTGAATAATACAAAATGGATTGGTGTTTGCTAGCATTTATTTTTGAATTTGTTCTAGGAAGAAATCTACATCAAATTGAAAGACGCGTTGGAAGCAAATGCAGAATTTTTATTTTAATCGATGTATATACATGTTTAGGCGGGTGAAAATATTTCGTTATTATACATTTCCACTTCTAGATGTGATTTTTGTGGGCTTTCTTTGTACAAATATTTGATAAATATTCAATATTCCACAACATTCTAGTCAGGCCTTGCTTAGTCACACTTTTACACACTAATCGGCTATAGTTTTTGTGTGAATTAAGGCATTTCATTATACATGTGATGATATTGTACACTCTCTAGTGTCCGCTTTCTTCGGTAGCAAATAACTGAATTATCCAATAGTCTCTCTGAGTATCTTATCATGAAAAATGTAATTTGGTCATTTATTCATTTCGTTTGATCGACATCTCATCATGCACTTATTGAACAAATACCGCCAATTTCAGTGAGGGTGTGTTTATACTAAATTGAAATATTGAATGAAATAGAATATCAGTATATAATGAAAAATGAGACATGAAAATTTTCAATGTTTTTTACCACTTTTATTCGTAACTGAAGTTACTGCAGTTTCGTCATATAAGGCCATTTTCAAAATTTTTTGATGTAAAATAACCTCCAAATATTCAAACTTTGCACGGGTGCATACTGAGCATTTTACCTTAGTACGGTGACCGCAGCTAGCTCAGCATATGAATCTATATAAATATATAGGGAGGTGAGGATCATCAACAGAAAGTATTGAGCAATTGATTCAGTACTCATTGATAGCTGTCCAGAAACGGTTCCAGAGCATTTTTAGAATACAGCACATCTCCCTCTCATCGATCCTGCTGGGTAGCAGTATAATGTAAGTTTTGTGATTCTTTGCATTGTTTCTTTGATTAATAATATTTGATTTATAATGAATATTTAATTAAGTTCTTTCATTATTTTTGGATGAATGAAGGTTGGGTGAAACAGCGATAAAATCCTCTGGTAAATAAGCAGAGTACTGAGTTGCCACATATGATGGAGACGCCGTATTGAAGGTTTTTCTAAAACTTTCATGCGACATATGGTGGAGGCGCCTTCTTGTTTTCGGATGTTTCATTCTTCATAATGGGGCTGTGAAACTAATTTTTTTATAAAAGCACTTGAAACCATGGTTCATTTCCTTTCTGTACAATGATAAGAGAATTCAATAGCTGTTTCATTCAGTAAAAATTAGTTTTTTTCCTCCTTTTCAATTTAATTCAAATAAATGTTTTTTTCCTTCAATCATTAGCTTTGAATGGGTTATAAGTATGTTTTCGTGCTTCAATTGTTTTTTTAATCCATATCAGTGTGGTAACTCATAGTTGCAAATTCAATTGGACAAAACAGTTTTTTTTAACTTCTATAGAATATGTAATTTGAAATTGATGTTTATTATCATATTTTATACCCTGTGTTGTTTTTTATCATTCAAAATATTTCATTAAGTTGTAAGTTTCATTTGAATTTCAGTTTCGTCTGTTTCATTTTTCGTTACCCCCCAGAAAGCTGTGGCCAGCTTCATCGTGGAGGAGAGATGTGTGAAATATGGAAAATAGTCATGAAATAATTCAAATTCATTCAGGCAAATACATAAATTGAGGAATGTTCCAACCTCAACTTCGATATTCAAAACCAAAAACACTCAGTACTCAGAATTCCATCTCTCAATATTTCAAGGTCATAGACATCAAAGTTGATCCGATTACAGGAGATAAAAACATAAAATAACCTCCATATATGCAAACGTTGCACAGATGCATACTGAGCATCTACTTGTGATTTATTCCGTTTATCAATTTCGTGCATACTATGTATAAAATTTAAATTAATTCATTCTTGAAATCGATCCATTTGTTTTCAAATTATTCTTCATTTCGTTGTCAGTTTTAAGTGATAACTGGAATTTTTGTTTATATGAGTAGGTGATTATTTTGTTGTTAGCATTCAGAGATTTCTTCGTGAGCAGTTACATACTTTTGAAGTTGCAATAAGTAGTAATACTGACTATTAATTCGCTGTATCGTGCAAGTATACGCCCACAATTATTCTGATAGATTACTAATAAAGCACTTTTCCGTGGTGGCAGGTAAACATATGCCATAATTTCATATTCCATATGAGAGGTATATATTGACTCTCACCTTGAGTTTAAATTTTTATAACTCAGTGTATATACATTTTTCTCATCCCCTCAGATGAATTCTTGCTCAAACATAAATATGACTTACCAAAAAACAACATAATCTGCAGGTGTACCCGTGGATTAATTTGGAAAGAGACACAAATGGAAAAATGAATATAGAACAATTTGATAAAGTGTAGAAATTTTAAATATAAGAAGACAATCAGAACATTAAACTAATTCTGAACTTATGTTCTATGTTATCCCTAACTATGAACTTGATTACGGAAAGCACTTATTCCTAGCAATATGAAATGTCAGATTCTGATCTGAGCTCTGGAACACAAGTCTCTCTGTTGTTTTCAAATGTAAATAATGATTATAAATATGCTTTCCAATCCATTGTTTTGTATTTCTCTTCGGATAGATCTTTATATATGCATATATTTCATTTATTTTATGATACAGACTTTGTAATTAGTTGTGAATAACTGATTTTTCTCCTGTGATTGATTTTAGTGATGTGAATTTTATGAAATTGAACTGAACTCTTCTCTAGAAATCAGAAATTTTACATGAATAAACTTTCTGGAATTTCTTGTCCGATGGACTGGCTTTCTCAGATGGGTGACTGCAAATCTCGTTTTATTCAACTTATTGTCGATGTTATACTTGAATTTCAATTGATTTCGACTTCAATTCGAAAAATATATGGAGCACAAAATCAGCGTGACTTCTCACTCAAGGCTTGGAAAAGAAATCCCTTGTTGACGAAAAAAAAATCATGTTCTTTCTTTAGTTACTAACTACTAATTGTCACAACTCCAAATTTCAAAGTTTCATATTTTCAAAGCTATTCACTTTACAATTTTGATACTCACTCCTAAATTCAGATATATCTTTCTTTAATAAGTTCACAAATCTTATATAACCTCACTTATGTCTAAACACTTGAATTTTGTGTAGGCATCATTTTATGTTCGTAACTAAGAAAGCCGTATATAACAATTATTTTGAAAAATTTCATAATTTCTGATTATTTATAACAATTTCATCCAACGGATATGATATCATTTCAGATTGACATTATTGTACAAATCCTATCTGTGGTCTATTTTCTGAAATCATGAATTTTAAATCCATTTTTTGCCTAGCCTGGAATAACCTAACTCGGGGATGATTTTTCCTTAACTTCCAAGTCTCTTCGCTGACTTCGAGTGTTCACCCGAAAGAAGATTTTTGAACCATATTCCCATAATGATACAGAATATTTCTTTCATGAATCGATCAATATTTTTTTGCAAGCTCAACCTTTTTTTGAAATACTCCGGTTTTGAAATACGTTTGAAATCTAAGAATTTCTGAAATACCTACTGATTGTTTTTCATAAAATGATAGGTATCATCATATTTATTGAGCACTGTTTTTTTCAGCATTCAGCTCACAGATTATGGATAGAATATGTATTATAATTTCACAGTCGTTATCGAAAATCACCCAATCACCCCCAACAAAAATTTCGTCTCAGTTATTTACGATTTTTTCGTCAAGTGAAATAAATTATTTTGACTATTGGCTGTTTGGTATTCAGAAGGGATTTGAACGTTTTGCTCTTGAAACTATTCATGGTTAGGTGGAAGAACATCAGGGTTGAGTGGAAGCACATCGGGGTTAAGTGGAAAAACATTCAGGGTTGAGTGGAAAAACATTGAGTGTTAAGTTGAAGAACATTTTCCGTGATGTATTGTATTACGGACGATGAATTTCGTCCTTTATTTCAATTGCTAGTTTGAATATATGAGTTATGTTGAGTTCTTGTTTTGTTTATGAAATGATGAAGACGATATTGTTATCATTATATCAAGAATAAACATCTAACATGTTCTCTCTTCCATTATTCTCTATTTCAATTCCTTTGTTTCCGTAAGGCGTTGAGACGTGAACAATAACTGAGCCCTTACTCAATTTGAGGTAATTAAGTGCCCTATTATTCAGGTGAGACCGTCGTTTCCATTAATTTAATCTGTATAGGAGAAAAACTGAAAATATTTCTGCTGTGTATTTTCTTCTGGGGCACGCAGAAAAATATAAGACTTTTCAGGATGCCTCAATTAGAATTCCAAATTTTTACGCTGTATTTCCTTCATAATGTTTCACACCAATGAATTTACATTTTTCGCGTAGTCAGTTTATTTTTGTTATATTTCAAGTGGAATGAAATGCTTCAGGGTTGGTGAAAATTTCAGGAAGTTTTTTGGATTGTGTTAGAGCTATATGCAGTGGCTCTTAGGGTCGGATGACTTCACCTAAATGATAGTGACAGGGACGTACCTAATTAGATCAGTTATTTACATTTGATCACAGTAAATAGTTTTCTCAGCACAGGACAAACTCCGATTCATTTGGTCATCGAAACAGTTGGAGAAAGACATTTTTGCAAGTGATTTTTGGACTAGTGACTTGATCAATTCCATGTTCAGATTTGATCTACCGATTGTGGTATTCAGATCTTCGTATTTGAGTTGATTTTGTAAGAAACAAATATTCAATATTTTTCTCTGTCTCGTAAAGTTGGAGTGGACTGCTATTCTACCATCATAAATGTTAGTTGTAATTAATATGTTTTTTATTCATAACAACGAAGAGACAAAATGAAATACATATGGAGAGATGACAAAGTCAGTCTTTATTCAAATAAATTCGTCAATGATATATCAATATTTGATAAATTGTAAAATGATTTGAAATCCCTGAAATAAACAATACAATTGAAATTTAAAAGAATAACTAAAAATGGCAAATATATTAAGCAAAAAACTTGAAAAG
>WOGR01005723.1:0-13588 GCA_015342045.1 Leptinotarsa lineolata | reverse complement strand
ATAAGTCCTAGTTTCTTTATCCAATTCTGAAGAGTTTTTTCACAGTAGCTCACGTTATGGCCGGAAGTATTCAATTTTTTCTTTATGATTTCAATTGTAGGAATCTCATGGCTTTTGTTACAGTCGTATATTGTTTTTTTCAATAATTTTATTAGATGAACATCTAAAGGTTTTTTAAATACTGTATTACATCTAAGGTTTGTTTTTGACTCTGTGTTATTGATGACTTGTTTATTTTGTGGAAATTCATGATCACTTTAATAAGATGAATGAAAACACTTTTTGCCTAATTTCCACTACGTTTATTTATTCTTACTACGGGTTTCGGGGTTTAGCCCATTATCAAGTAAAACTAACTAAGTTTTACTTGATAGATTCGATATTTTTCGATTTATACCCGAGAAAGGGAGGGGCTAAAATCTTATCATTGTATTATCACGTTCATTTTCAATAATGAAAAAAATTTTAATAAAGTTGTATAAAATTGTCATTTTGTTTGTAGGATATTTTTTTTTCGATTTATACTCGAGAAAAGGAGAGGGTAAAATCTTACCATTGTAAGATTTTACGTAAACAAGTTTGTTTATAATCAAATTCTCTACAGTTTTGATAATCTTCAAATTTTTCGTAGGCTCAATATGTTTCGATTCATACCCGAGAAAAGGAGGGAGTAAAACTTATCATTGGATTATAATTGAAAATGAAATTTTTTTTCGTAAAACTGTGATAAACCAAGTTATATAAAACTAAATTTCCTACCATTTTGGTTTCTATCAATTTTTTCGTAGGATCGTTATTTTTCGATTCATACCTAAGAAGATATGTGGGGTGAACCTAGTAGGTAATTCTATTGTCGCGTTTATTTATTGATGTATTATATTATTTTTGTTTGTTTTTTGTTGATTGACTTTGAAAATTTTATGTGTTGCTTCCACATCAAACTGTTGGTTTTTATCTATTTCTTTTTATGAACACAATAAATATTGTAAAATAATAATTAGTTTCACTATTTTCATTTGGAATTATAACTAAATTCTCGAAGGTCTCCTACTAATTATTCTACTTGCACCATCTGTGTTGTGAAGTATTCTGGTATTATGATTGATTTTATAAACATTCCCATTCATTTTTCTAATTTTTATGACGTCTAGAAAAGCAAACATATGCGATAACAGCATTTCATACTTGAAATAATTCACGGCAGCACGTGTTTTACCACACACGGTTTTTTGCTATTTTAATGGGTTTAAAAATAATTGCAGTCTGAATAGCCTTTACCTACCTAACCTAGTTTTTTTATGAAACAATTGATTTATGCTGGTGGTATTCTATTCTTGTCTTTCGTGAAACCACATAGAAAACACTTTAGTCAATTTAAGAACTATCTATGGAACGCCGTTTTACTTTTTGTTACAAATATTCATTCCTCAATTTATTCACACAACATATTTGTTTCAATTTAATTGATGGATGCATTTGTTGGACGCATTAAAAAAGATTATTCATAAAATGGGTTCTATTTTAAATGAGAGTTGATTTTAAATGTTACATGAATACATATATATTTCATTTCTTTAAGGAAAAAATACAAGCACTACAGGATAAACCTTAAGGCGCTCTAAGAACGGTGTCTGTTCGAAACTAGTGATTCACATTGGATTCGAATCGCTGGAGATTAAATCCATTTGGAGAAATGTTCTCAGAAAATTTATTCCACATAAACGCAGTTCTCCAAATGAAAGAGTTCTTAAGCACTGAAGTTCGGGGTGTCCTGAGTTGAACCTCAAAACGATGAGCAGCCACAGTCTGTCGTGTATTTCTGATATGTACCTCTCTTGGTGGAATCAAATTTGCCAAGTCCCTTGAACACTTTCCGTGAAAGTATCTATAGTAGAGAGACAAATCTCCAATCTTTCTTCGATGTTCCAGACTATAAAGGTTGCAAGTTATGTTGGCGTCTCCAATCAGGCGGATGGCTCTTTTCTGAATGGAATCCAGCAGCTTCAGGGTATGCGAGGTGTGTACAGTTTTCTGGTTCGGAATAGTATTCCAAGCTTTTGAGAAACAGCCTTTGCAACTCCAGCAACATGATTGTGCCAAGACATATTGATGTCCATTTTACCCCCAACAAACTTATCGAAGCAGAAAGCGGAATTGTCTGTCCTGACATTACTATATTTGGTTCAGAGACATTCATCTTTGTGGAGAAAACCGATGCCTGGGTTTTCGTGGCATTAAATTGAACCTGGTTACTTTCACTCCAATTCTAAATTACTTCTAGATCCTCGTTAAGATATGCAACCTCCTGCTGCCGGTGATGGAGATGTGCATTCGCAGCCGATGTCCTGGAATCCAAATGGAATGACGAGAGAAGTGTGCTGTCGTCAGCAAAGCAATATATTGGATTCTTCGTTTTTTCCAATAAGTCGTTGATATACAATAAAAAAGGGTTGAAGACGATATGAATCCCTAAGGAACACCAGCGTTGATGGTAAAAGTATTTGAGAGATATCCATGGACGGCCACTTGCAGGAAACTTTCTTTCAGAAACCTGGAGAGCCATACACAAAAATGATCCGACAAGCCATAGCATCGAAGTTTGGCCAGCAAACCCTATGCCACACACGGTCAAAGGCCTTAGAAATTTCCAGCGCAACGGCTCTTGACTCTCCTAGATTCTCGATTGCGTTATTCCAAATATGGGTGACATACGATTTGTAAACTATTCACTTACTACAATTTCTGCGAAATATGAATGAAATTGTTTGCTGATAATTATAGTTATTTGAATTAAAACGACTGTTGATATTTTCAATTCGGCGCTGGCGTCTAGCGGATTCTTGCAGAAGCTGAACTTTTAGATCTGGCAACATGTTTGTCTAGTGATAGTACCACAATATTCCGTCCGACCACAGCGCCGAATAAAAATCAGTTTAATTAAATCATGTATCGCCTAAACGCAAAAGTCAAAATATTGAATTTTTACAAAATACTAATAGACAGTAAAACGACGTGGCACGCCGTTTCACTTTTTATTGATATTTTTTTCAAATGAATTCAATTATTTCGTTTGTTGAATTTCAGTGATACTTGAATTAAATTGTTTGTTGATAATTTTTATTCGGCGCTCGCGTCGGGCAAATTTTTGCAGAACTATATAACTGCATATATGGTAATAACGATAATATAATCCGTTCGACCGTAGCGCCGAATGAAAATTATCAACAGTCAATGTAATTCATGTATCGTCTACATATCGTCTACATACAACAGTCAAAACCATTAATTTTTGCAAAATATTGATAGAAAGTAAAACAGCGTTGAACGCTCTTTTACTTTATATTAATACTTCTCTGTAATGAGTTGAATTAAATTGATTGTGTTGATATTTTTAATTCTAAAATTGTTCTAAAAGTGTTCGTTCCGTTAACCAGCTGACGAACGTCAACCCTCAGCAGTCGAAACTTGTGCAAGCAATGGATTAACGAGGCCTTACCTTTTAACGTGCGATTACCCAGCACGGTGACCCGGCGGGGAATCGAACCCCGGTCTTCCGCTTGAAAGGTGGATGTGCTAACCTCTACACTACTGACACCACGGCGCTACGGCTGAACGGGGTTTTGTCGTACTATAAATAAACTAGCATGTTGCCATATGTAACTGTTTAAGTTCTTGATGAATCCGCTTGATACCAGCGCCGAATTAAAATTTCTGGGCATAAACAATCTGGACCAACAATATGGTCAGGCATAAAAACTGCAGGCCAAAAAACCCGGAAAATTTCCGACTGAAGTTTACATTCTATAATTTAACGTGTTTAGTGTACATTTTTTTGTCAGTCACTCAACTGATACGCCTCATATATTGAACTGGATATTCCTACGAATAATGTGTACTGAAGAAATAATAGATAACCGAAAATATAACACAAATATATAATTATTCACTTACTCTCCAACATCACGATTTATACGATTCCCAACTTCAAGTTTAGTTATAGTTAGAATACCAAACCCAAGAAACAACAATGGAAGCTGACATTTTTAAAATATTGGAGCAAAACTCACTTTAGATCACAAAATGTAAACATTATCCGCGACTACGGCTAGAAAACATCATATGCAATGGAAATGATGGCGGAATTCCATATCATGCGGCAATATCCGGCGCTGGAACCTCAACAACGGAAAGTATCTGACAAAAAAATAAAGATCCAGCAACAATTCATAAAAGGCAATGAGCGAATTATATTGAACCGTTGCCATTAATATACCGATGATGATGACCCGGCAAGGAACCAATCTTTGAGTTTCTGTCACCCCAACCTTATTTTTTTCTAGATGTTTATATATAGACAGGCTGTAGCGAAAAGAAAAACCAGGGGGGAGGGAATCCAAATTTTCCCCACCCCACCAGCAAAATTTCCCAACTTTCGAAAAAATGAAATTCTACCCTCTCCACAATAATGGTTTTCCCCTCTATTTTAAGTGATAAATGATTAATGGATTTTCCTCTTTCACCTTGGGTTTTTTGATATGTAATTTACTTTGATAAAAATTAGACAACAATATTATCAGCGAATTAAATGTTTTAATTCAATATCTACAATGTTTATCCATTGATTATTGGTTTCAAAATTATGTTGGAAACACGTAACACGTTGGGATAATACAAGCAGGGTTGTTCCCGTACTTGTGGAAGATCGAACTCTTAGGCTTCTTCTAACTGGAAAATCCAACATGGGATGACGAAATTATGACCTCAATGAGTTGGGAACTGAAAAAATTCTAACTAATTCTAATTTCTTTTATTGTTTTCTACTATTATTTTTCTATCTTCACGGCCCAAAATTTCCCAACTTTTTCCCATGTCGAAAAAGTAGGGGGGAGGCTCCCCCATCCCTCCCATGGCGACGGCCCTGTATATAGAACCTTATGTTGTCGCTGAAAGTGTGCATTGGCTCTTCCAAATGGAAAGAATAGGCAAATGTACTGTCGTCAGCAAAACGTTGGATATGTGGTGTTTTCCAGTGGATCGTTGTTGTATAAAAAAAGGGTTGGTGACAATAAGGATCCTGTGAAACATTAACTTTATTGATAAAGGTATCCAAAAAAAGCCTTCGATGGCTACTAATAAAAAATGTATTTTGAGAAAGCTGGAGATCCACGAAAAATATAAATCATAACATTAAAGCTCTGACACTGTCTTGGAAACATCAAGCGCAATAGCCCGATACTTCGGTATTTCTCGATTGCATTACTCCAAAAATGGGTGACATCCTAAGACATCCTGTCCTTTATATTCGGAAACTTATTGATGATTGCTTAAGATCTTGAAGCATTCCGATTATTCAATAATGTATTGTTTAAAAGGTTTTTCCATGATTTTCGATATCACTTATAGTAAAGCAAGTGGTTATAGTTATTGGGGTTATTTTTCTT
This sequence comes from Leptinotarsa lineolata, assembly GCA_015342045.1. Classification (NCBI taxonomy): domain Eukaryota; kingdom Metazoa; phylum Arthropoda; class Insecta; order Coleoptera; family Chrysomelidae; genus Leptinotarsa; species Leptinotarsa lineolata. The sequence continues at coordinate 8,147 of WOGR01005723.1, read as the reverse complement.
GGTTGTTGGTGCAGGAACTGGATAGAGGCTTTCAGTTGTCGGTGGAGTCGCTCGACCATGCCGTTGGCTGCAGAATGGTATGCCGTCGTCTGCAGGTGGTCGGTGCCCATCAGTTTGTTCAGGCAACGGAATACATAGGACTCGAATTGTCTACCCTGTTCCGTGGTCAGGCGGAGCGGAACGCCGTAACGTGCGACCCAGGTGGAGTAGAATGCCCTGGTGACTGTCTCGGCTTCCTGGTCCTGGAGAGGTATTGCTTTTGGCCATCGAGAAAAGCGATCGACGCAGGTAAGACAATACCTATATCCCTCGGAGTATGGCATGACGATGAGGTCGATGTGGACATGCTCGAACCGTCTAGATGGTGCTGAGAAATTCCCAATCGGTGTCGAGACATGTCATGTGGGTGTCCTTGCAGGCAGTGAAAGCAGCTTTGGCGGTGTCGTTCCACGTGATTGCCACGTAGTTGCTCATCGATGAATTGTTGGAAGGTCTGAACTGCATTGCGGAGACCAAAGCTCATCGATGGGAACTCGAACATCCCGAAGGGCGAGGTGATCGCCGTTTTCGGGATATCCTCTGGGGCCACAGGGATCTGATGGTAGGCACGGACCAGGTCGATTGTAGAGAAGACCTTCTTTCCACGCAGCGTCTGGGCGAAGTCCTGGATGTGACGCACCGGGTATCGATCCGGTATCGTGCGGGCGTTGAGCGCACGGTAGTCGCCACAGGGTCGCCACTCATCTCCTTTCTTGGGCGACCTGCTGACCTGGCGTAGTGTGTATATGGTGCAATGTCTTGTGTTTCACGTTGTTCGTGATATTGCACTTACCATCGGGACGAGTGATGGCCAAGAACTGCTGAAGCAGCTGGTTATATCGCGAGCTACCAGCTATTGTCTTAATACCCGCGATAGTCGCGCACTTGGACTACTGTCCTGCGACACTCAAACTCGTTGTGCGGTCAAGCAAGCGTCCGTTGCACAGGTCGATGAGGAGATTAAAATGGGACAGGATATCCACACCGATGATCGCCTTAGACACATCCGCGATCACGAAATTCCACCTTAAATCGCGACGAAGACCCAGGTTGAGAGTCATAGGAATCTGGCCGTAAGTGGCGATTGTCGTGCCGTTAGCCGCTGACAGCTCGAACCCGGTTTTCACTCGTCGGCCACGAACAAGTTTACGCGGAAACACGCACAAATCGGCACCTGTGTCAATCAAGAAATCTACGGCACTGTCCCGGTCTGTCAAAAATAGGCGGCGCACGGTGGGGCAGCGGTTTCTTGCCGCGATCAGCGACTGCCCGGCGCGTTTCCCGCGTTCGTAGCATTTGCGACATACGTGCACTGTTGCTGGCACTTATGCGCTTTTTCTCCGAACCTGTGGTGGTAATAGCACATATCATTAAAACGGTTGGCCGATTGCGAGCGCGAAGGGTTCCGCGAGTTTGAGCGGTCGCGCGGTTGTTGGCGGTCACTCACCTGTCTCACCTCGGCACGGAGCAAGTCGATCTCGCGGTCCTGCTCGTCCAGTTGTACCGATAACCGTGACAGCAACTCACATAATCGCGATTCTGTAGCACTTGACACTGTGAACTCTGAAACACCGTTTGCCATTGTGGCGGTTTCTTGTAAACCTGGTTCGACAACGGTATTGTCTTTGTTTGAAAATGACGCGTTAAATTCACTCGTATCACTGTCACTCATAAACGAAAAAACGATCACGTCGGGGTCACCAATGTCGGGACTGGTGATAGGTGAATTATTATTTACACAGCGTTTATCAACGATAAAATTTATTAACAAATAAGAAAACAATGACAAACAAAAATGCGAAAAGAAAATTACAGAGTAATTACAGAGAGTAATTCCAGGAAAGACTGAATGGTTCGGTTGAAAAATATGTTCCAACCCTCTTGAAAATAATCTTCACTGACAATCGTCGGCCAGGAAGAATCAACCACTTGACTATAATTCCACTCGACTCGATAAGGGTGTTACAGATTGTAAAATAAACAAAACGTTTGGTTGTGTTTTAAGGATTGTTCTTAATGTTCATATGATTTTCGAAAGAACACGATACGCGATAGAATTTACTAAAATACTGCGTGAAAGTTATGAAAAATTCATAATCCTGAATAATAATCAGTAAATAAATAGAATGTTCTTAAACTAAGTAGTTGTAGGGAATACCCTACACTAGTATCACAATTTAATATTTTTTCGCAGAAGCTGACCCTAACATAAGAGACTACAGCGGCAGGACGGCAGAATACTACCTTCTGGTGAAGGAGCATAAACAAGGACCTGGGATAACATTGCGAAGTGAGTACACCAGTCTGCGGCATGAAAAGTCGAGGAGCAAAAGCTTTCGCCACAAAACTATATCATTGCCCACCCCGGTTATAGTTAATTCTACTTTTTTATTCGATACTAACAAAAGGTCTGGCACTCAGAACGCCACTGCGAAGTAGAATCCCACCAGCACTTTCAACTAACCTGCCAGCATTTTCCTTGTAAAGGAGTTGACAAAGAATGGGGATAGTTATAACATGTTAGGAAATCTATTTGTGATTCAATGAAGGCTTGTGACGTATTCGATGTCTCAATTCATAAATCTAAAATATAACGAGATACTTGGCTAGTACTTAATAAAAATCAAGACACACTTCATTGTGAGATTTTTCCTGGATGGTTTACAGACGTCCTCATACTGACCTGATTCTACATAAGCAGAGATTTCAATAACATTTATGAACGAAGTATGGTTTGCAAATGTGAAACAGGTCTTCACATTCAATAAACTACTCCTATGTTCTTTTATTCTTTGGGAAATGATTCTCCGCGTTTGACCAATATAAAGATCAGGGTATAGATCAGGGGTATATAAGTCGAAGTGTGGCTCTTGCTCAAAACTTCATATAGGTCAAACGGGTAGAAGCTGTTCCAAGAGAATCAAAAAACATGTGAGTAGTTTTTCGAATGTGAAAACCAATTCCCCATTTGCAAACCGTCTTTTTGCAGAGGGTTGTGATGACTGCGACGTATTACATTTGAAAGAGAACGGTTTTGAAATCAATCTTTTGAAATGCTCAATAATTGATAGATTCTGGATGACCAAATATATCTGAATTCTTCCTCCCCTTTGTTGAATCTGTGTTCTGATGTAGAAATTGGTAACTGGTTTATTATATGGCCCTTCAATAAGTTGGTGAAATATCTTTCATTTTGTTTGAATTTTTGATAAGGGAAAGTTAGTATTTTTGGCAGTATGAAAACAATCGAGGGGGCTATCATTCAGCTATTATTCAGTGGAAATCTGAAAATGAAGTGTTACTTATATTTTTATGTTGTATTACTGGTGAACGAAAAATGAGCTTGAAACGTTTTCCATTCAATGAGCTTTTTTCAATTATTTTATTGTACAGCCTTGCAGTTCTTGAAAAAAATACCGAGAACAACATAAAACTTGATAGTTTGACATTGGACAGATAATGTGGGTGGTGAAATCTGAGTTTGCATGTATATTCTCCAAGAATTGTTCGAGAGGATGGATGGGAGTGGGTAACTCTTACTATTCCAACCCCGTGAGACACGTTTTCATTTTCATTGAAAAAATTATCGATGTTGAAAAAGTAGAATGAAACTTCGAAAAACTCTTTTTTTCTGTAAACATTGAAATCTCAATCAAATAATATTTGTTTCATTGAAAGAAAGATAACGAATATACCATAATTAAATTGAACGTAATTTGTTATATCAGCTATTATCCACTTCAATGAAGCATTACTCGTATTGTCGAATCCACTTTCAGGAGTGAAAAAATCTTTAAAGATTTTTCCGAAAAAGCTCCAGCAATCAATCTTCTCAAACCTCACCAATAAAGTATTCAATTATTCATCAAAATGTTCCAGTTTCACCATAAATTCTTCTTAAAAGTTCCTAAATTTTTTCATAATGCTTTTTTCATCTCCTTTTTATCGTTGCATTTCACAAATACATGCTTCAGTTCAATTAAACTACACATAGATGTCGTAAGCTGATTAATTTGGAAAAATAATTTTCCAAAAATGTTAATTTTGCAAAAACTGTTCGGACATTTACAATAATAAAATACATTTCAAATATATATAATATTAAAGTACATTTCAAACATAAGATATACATATTGTTCTAAAATGGTTCTAAAATTGTTCGTTCCGTTAACCGTCAACTCTCAGAAGTCCAAACTTGTGCGAGCAATGGATTAACGAGGCCTTACATTTTAACGTGCGATTACTCAGCACGGTTGCCCCGGCGGGGGATCGAACTCCGGTCTCCCACTTGAAAGGCGGATGTGTACATGTCTATGTACATTTATATGTACATATCACACCTACATTTATACTCGTACACAATAACTAAATAAATTCGGAAATGTAACACCTACCACTTCTTTTCTGAATATTCTGAGACTGAATGAAAACTGTTTTGAACTAAAAATGTTTTTAGTTTTGTCTCAAATTTGTTGAAGTTTTTCTGTGTTTTAACACAAAAAGGTAAACAATTAAAAAACTTTGATCTAGCATATGAATGCGTTTTATTCTAAACTGATTTTATATTATTTGAGACTTATTATTTCGCCTTCTCTTGTGGGATAACTGTATCTTTGCGAAGTTGTTTCTATGCTATTTCCATTTTTCTTTACTTATATTAGACAATTATATATGTAAAGTGCTGGAACTGTTGATATACCACTTTTCATAAAAGTTGATATGCAGGATCCATTCCACTTTAGGTCGAAAATCAAAGGCATCAATCGTTTTTGTAAGACAAAAATTCGATTGATATCGCAACTACTTCCCCATGAAGTTATTTGTACGATAAGATAGAGTTGATCAAAGCATAATATATGTCAATTAGGGACTCTCCATCTAGAGTTCTTTTGAGTTGTAGTATACCATAAAAATTTGTTTTGATCTTTTTACACGTATACTCAATATGTTTCTTCCAGTTGAGATTATGATCGACCCAAGTTCCCAAAAATTTTGTAGAATCTGGTGGTTTGATGGACTCGTCATCAACAAAAATGTTCAATGGAAAGTTTTGTGATTTTTTTTTAGAAAACTGAATCATTACCGTTCACGTTTCAGTCCTAACATGTATAGGTCAATAATGAAAAATAAAAAATCAGTGGCCCTAAAATCGAACCTTGCGGAACTCCAATTTCAACAACAGGTTTTTTTTTGCCTCAATGTCTTTGATGATGTCTGCCGCAGTCGTAAACGAAAGTCCTGCAAAACAACTCGTGGACCAGGGCCAGAAAACCCGGAAAATTATTTAACATAGTTTGATCCGATTATGAAAGTTAACACTCTTTGCGCAGAAAATTTTCATTTTCCTTCGTTCACTCTTGGAAGTGGATATCACTACAAAGTGACTATAGTGGGTCGTAAATTTGAAAGGATTATAATAGGTTCAATAACCTCTACATCTTTTTATATATAAATATAGAATTTATCTATGGTTGAACCTATATTGTTTAGCGATGATTTTATTTATAGATGCATATTCAATGGACGCCTAGTTGTTGATTGAACTCGCCATACGGAGTTTTCTTTTCTAAATTGTCCCATCTATTCAAAGTTTTGGTGGATTCGCAGATGTTAATAAAACTGTTCCCGAAAAAACTCTTTTTTCTCCTTTAAAAGTTCTTGGAGAATAATCGTATGCGATTTTGTAGTGCCCAGCATCTGTCAAAAAATTGTTCAACAATTCGCTTCATTTTCAATCGACTGCATGGCTGTACTATATGGTGTATTGACTGAAAAAATGCTGAATTTATTGTCACTCAACTTGCATCACTGCAGATAATAAGGGTAACGAATTGTTTTCCAGTCATTTAAGAGATTCACTCATTCATAGAGAGCATTACTTAATCATTTGCTAGTCATATTCGTTAGTCATTCCACAAAAAAATCTATTATTTTTTAGTTAATACTTCTCAAATGTAATATATGTTGGGTACATACAGGATATTTTACGGTTGGCCATTAGAACAAAAAATTATAGTAGTAATAGTTCTAAAGATCGTGACTGAAAATTAGAAGAGTTTCGTATAAAAGATTCTCAAAATCCGGGAGTAGGACACCAGTTGAAAATTGATGCTAAAGTTTATACTGTCAATTGTAAGACGAAAATAATGACTGTTTATAAAAAGTTTTGCCAGAACTGAAACTTAAAATGCAATTATCACCATCATCATCAAATTTTTCAGTCTTATACGTGGTTTGTAAAAGAATATGAATCTTTGCTCAAGTGTGAAGTGACAATATCTAAAATTGTCATTGTGAAATGTCACTACTTGTCACTACAATAACATTGAAATCTATCTAAACAAATTGTACAATGTACAATTCTCAATTTGGATTGTGCTGTATTTGCTTCGAAAACAGTTTCAACAACATCTTTCTTATCTAGCGATTGAGAGAAGAATAATGCAAAATCTGAACAGTAGACGTAATCAAATCTTGCAATATTGTTAGGTATTTCATAAACAAAAACATTTTTATGAAAAGTTATAACTTCAACATTGATGAGGCACAGGTTAACCTTATCCAATTGAGCTGTAACTTCACCGATTTCATTTCTTAGCCAATTGGCAGCTTTTAGGGGGATCCCTTAAAAAAATTGCAACATTGAATTTTGTGACCGCATAATTGTAGATGTAAAGTTAGAAAACACCAAGAAATAGACAATAATTGACATTAATAAAGGGGAAAACTAGAATCTTCGACGTAGACTTGTACTTGGATTGACATTCACTGCATTCAAATTGATTTTTAAGTAGTTAGTTATTTTTTAGCGATCTTTTTTGGGTATTTTCACCTTCCACAACGTTTCTGAGGCCAAAGTCTACCTCCGTCTTCAGAAATGGACAAAAAATTCAAATCAGAGGCAGATTTTGGTCTCCACAACGCTGTGGAAGTTGAAAATACCCAAAAAAGATCGATAAAAAAACTGATTTTCTTCCACAAACAATTACTTTCGTTCAATAGTTAGTTATATTGGCAAATATTACCAAAACCCGATTTCTCATTATAAATTCATAATATTACACATTCATAGATGATTTTCAATTCTAATCAATTTTTTTTAAAACAAGTTCCGTTCTCAAAAATAAAAGTACTTTACCCTCGACCAAAGATCATTTTTTGACTAACCTCGTATACGACTGGAAAAAAAATTATTACCGATGATTGCATTTTATGTTTCGGTGCTTATTTGGAATAACTGTTTTTCCTGAAGTTAATAATAATGAAAATTTCCAATTACAATTCAGTGAGACATATATTGTACGAGTATACTTACATAAATATGAGTGATTTCAAAGTATTTTACAGTTTTTGTCACGAACTTTCCAACTATTCTAGTAATACAAGTAGAAGTAGTGGTAGTAGCGGTAGTTTTTGAGTCTGGGTTCAGTCTATATTTTATTGGAATATCCTGTACATGGAAGTATTTCTTTCCAGTCATTGCATGTGCCATAAATTCGATTTAGTTTCTTGCAATAATTTATTTTATATTTTCTTCAATTTTAGATTCACCGGGTGTTGGTTTGGATTATTTTAGGTTATTTTTTTCGTATGTAGTAATATTGCTTTGTCGTATAATAGCCAGTATTTTACTGTTACAATGATGAAAGGAGGAGGATGATGAATAAAAACAAACTCATTTATATATAAAAAAAAAGGTGTAAAGGGATGTACTTCTAGGAGAGATTCGGTTTCGAGAATTTGGATTTCCACTTCTCCATCTCCATGAGAAAACTTCTGAACACAGAAAGAAAGCAATTTCAAAATTCTTGTAGTCACTTTTATGCATGATCTTGCATGATCATTGCAAAAAGTTTATTTTGAAAATGCCAAGTGGATATGTAGTTGGTTGGTACATCGACAGGCAGATGGGGCAATGTTGTTGGACGTTCGCTTCTGCCTGGTTCGAGGAATGATAATCTGAAAGGAATTCGATTTTTAATTATCGGAAATCATCTATTCTAGGTTGATGATAGGCACTACTTTGCACTGACGAGTGGCCAAACAGCCCGAAACTGGTCTGCAAGTGTGTTCCAGTAATTAAAAATCGATTCCAAAAGTTGTATCGC
>WOGR01005722.1:0-13589 GCA_015342045.1 Leptinotarsa lineolata | reverse complement strand
AGCGAACATTCTTTCAGGAAACTTGAGAGGCATACACAAAAATGATCCGAGAAGCCATAGCATCGAAGTTTGGCCAGCAAACCCTCATGCCACACATGGTCAAAGGCCTTAGAAATATCAAGTGAAACAGCTCTTGAGTCTCCATGTTTCTCGATTGCGTTATTCCAAATATGAGTGACATACGATAGAAGGTCACCTGTTGATCTTTGTTTCCGAAAGCCATATTGATGGTCGCTCAAGATGTTGAAGCTTTCCAAATATTTAAGGATATGGTGGTTTACGGCTTTCTCCATGATTTTTGATATCACTGATAGCAAAGCGACTGGATCCAAAATAGAACCCTGTGGTACACTTACACAGACATCAAGTGACAAAGATTGTATTTTATAGTACTCGCGAGCTTCAATAATTCTGACTATCTTATCATAAAATTCACATGTTGATTATCTGATATTCATTTATGTAGTCGAATTAAGCAAAGATGTTGGAATTGGTGATATCTTGAAATTTTTGAAAATACGTATCATCAGCGCATTGACTGGTCTGTAAATATGTATATCCGTAGTATCCCCATGTCCATTGGGAATCATTTTCCCATGTTTCAAATTATCTGTGTACACCCTATAACAAAAGCGCATATTTATTGAGTATTTTATTGGTTTGGTGATGATGTGGGGCACTTTCTTCAAAAGAAATTGGGGAATCCATCAACGGTAATAGATGCAATGTTTTTCAATTCGTTATTGAGAAGAAGCTGAAAGTGAGGTTCTATATATTCAAATCCCCCATCCTTTGATAGTAATAACAATGTTCATTTCCACAACGATATAAAATAAACATGTATACGTAACACATATTTTGCCTTCAATGGAAAGGTTGTAATTATTAAGCATCATTTTGAAAATTACCTTCAGACGCCTTTTTGACCAGTCCTGCCCTGTCGCAATACGGGGTGGTCCTATCCCGATAGCAGCATCTCTAGAAACTACCGCTATAACACTCTTGGTGTCTCCGGAATAGATAAAAAAATTATTTCGACTTAATTGCTCAAGATCGATTTTGTTAAAAGGCTTTTTAGTAAGAAAGTTAGATAAGTGAAGATGTAGTAATGTATCGGATGAATGAGATGTCACAAGATGAAGATACGCATGATTTACTGATCGCCTCGGGTCTCATACCTATGAGGTGAGAAGAAATTTGTAAATGCAGATAATGTGTGGATGGACAGTCTTAATGGAGAAGCTTCATTGTTGAGAAGACTAATTGGATTTTTCTAACGGAATCAGTAACAACTTTCGACTTCACGAAATAATAAATAATGATGATAAAATTCACTCGGTCGGATTAACTAAAGATGACATTGAGTGTGTCGAAAGGAAACATGTGTACAAATGCAATTATAGAATATAATTTCACTGAAATGAAATGTAGGTACAGTATAAATACAATAGTAAAGATCTAAAATATGTTTTTTCGTTAACTAGCTGTCGCTGGTATATAGAACTTTATTCAGAATACATATAGATATAAATAATAAATAGTAATGGAATTACAATGAACAAAGTAGTATTTCAATGTTTACAAACTAATAACGAGGGTATTATTACAGAATATATGTATAAATAAATCAGATAAAATTAAACTAGGACCTATGTCACACATTAAAATTGCAATGGGGTTATGAAATGATATAAAAAATTAATATAGTTTAGAGTAAAAAGTTACAATTGCGAGTGGAATTGGTATATTGTGAATTGAGAGTAACTACTATTATGTATGTATAAATCATACTAGATAAAAATAGACTAGGATCTGAGGTAACTCATTAAAATGGTGTGAGTTTATCAAATGAGATGAAACAAAAATATGTATAATATTTAGTGTATACAGTGTGTAAAAGCCAAATGGAGTAAATTCATTATTTCGGTTACTGTACATATTTAAAAAAATCCCGAAACACGTCAAATTTAAATTATAATTTGACATTCTTCAACGTGAACATGCCACCTCTACCGTCATTCCCTTCGAATAACAGGTACAGCCCCCAATTTTTTAAATAGTAGGCATGGGTTTGTGATATATCGTTTGAAAGGTCTCTTCATTCTCTATTCAAAAATGTTACCGCTTTCAAGTTTATTGCAACAATTAAATTAAAATGAATTAAAATCATGTGGTTATCGCAATTCGATAAAATACACTCAAAAAGTAAAATGTAATGTAAGACGTAAAATGTAGAATACGAAAAAGAACTATGGATGTTAACGAAGTAGATGTTCAAAATGTTCACCACGAATGTTTTGGCAACATCTTAATCTCAAATAAAACTGTCTTCTAACATTATTTAACATATCAGGCGTGACCGACCTAATCGCAAGCGTTATTCGTTCTTTTAAGTTATTCAACTCTAAGATTTAGTTTTCTACACATTGCTCTTTACATAACCCCATAAAAAAAATCAAACGATAAAAGATCAGGTGATCGCGCTGGCCATTCAATCGATCCTTGCCTCCCTATCCACCGATTTGGAAATGTTGTATCGAGGTATTGCCGGACATTAACTTGGTAATGTGGTGGTACTCCATCCTGCTGAAACCATATCGTATTCACTGAAACTTGAGAGTTTCCTGGATCAGGATATGAATTTGCTAAACTTGAAATGACATCATTTTGAAGTAGTGCCTAATAATTATCGCTATTCAAGTTGCTCTCAATAAAAAGCGACCAATGATTCTTCTCTCATTCAGTGAGGATTTTCTGTTCACCAGTAGCGGCAATTTTGACGATTAGCATGACCGTTAAGAGAAAAAGTACACTCATCAGAAAACAACGTTTTCTATTTGGATATTGTTATCCAACATGATGTCCATCATTTGCTCACAAAAATAAGTTCTATCAAAATCGTCTTCCATGAGCTCCTGAGTAGGGATCACATCTGATTTGAGTTCATCACTCACTGCATTGGCAGGTGCTTTTTTATCTACACCAAACTCGCGAAACTGCTTCTTTATTTTGCTTATTGTTTCTTGAGATATGGGCGGTAAATTAGGAAACTTCTCATGAAATAGGCGAGCTACTTTCTGTTGTGTTCGGGTTTAATCTCCGTAACAAATAATTTGTAAAACTGTTATTTTATGCATTTCCGTTAATCTAATCATTTGTCAGACTTGAACTTAACGAACTTTAAACTTAAATTAAAATACGGACAACTTATGTTGTAACATACAAAACAATTTGACAAGGGGTTGTAAACTAACGTTGCCACGGAAATTATTCACATTTTTTCAAAGGATACCATCTAAAAAGAACATTGCTATAGTTTTTACTTACAGTTTTATTATCAGTATCTCAACATGAAATAAGATTTGAGTGTATTATATCGAATTCCGGTAACCACACACACGGAAATTATTCACATTTTTTCAAAGGATACCATCTAAAATGAACATTGCTATAGTTTTTACTTACATTTTTATTATCAGTATCTCAACATGAAATAAGTTTTGAGCGTATTATATCGAATTTCGGTAACCACATGATTTAAATTTATTTTATCTTAATTGTTGCAATGAACTTGAAAGCGATAACATTTTTGAATAGAGAATTGAGAAACCTTTCAAACAACATATCACAAGCCTATACTTTCTATTTAAAAAATTGGGGGTTGTACCTGTCATTCGACGGGGGTTGAAGGTAGGGGTAGCATTTTTCCGGTAAAGTATGTCAAATTATAATTCAAATTTGACGTGTTTCGAGATTTTTTCAATTTTTTGAATTAATGGTTTAGTAAAACTCCGCTTAGGTGACGAAATGAACGACATTTACGGTTGAACCTGCTTTGTACAACTCTTTATCTTATTTGAACCAAGCTTAAAACTTGCTTGAACAACACTTCAACTGTGAGTGAATAACTGAGACTTAGTCGAATTGTTCCCTTAAATTTATTTTCCTAATATTCTTCTAGGTAATACATAGTATGCTTTAGGTACAAGTACATTTTTAACTTCCTTCCTGGACTTCATGATTTATTTTTATGAATGAAATATGCTGGCAAATGATTACATTTCACTGTTTTCATTAATGATTGACGATTTTTTGAATCGTTTTTGGGATTGTCACATGGAACTTGTTAATATGATGAAAATTAGAACCCTTGTAGCGACAACTTGTTAAAAAAAATAAGCAAACAATTTTTCTATTCACAAAAAAGATAGTATCAGTCAAAATTTTCTGAACAACTACCCTAAAGCTCCTTTTTGTAATGTCAACACAGAGCTCAAGAAATTGCTTGCAAAAACATCAAATTGTTACGACCTATCTTATTATTTTTTGCCATGTGTCAGGTATACATCAAAGTTTTAAGATAGGGAAGCTTCTTCTCGAATGGATATCAAGAATTAACAGCCGGTAGGGTAAATCAAAAAAATCACGTTTTATACTCGAAAGACTAAATTTGATACACATGTTCGTTCGACCCTACTCTCCCTTCAAAGAAATGGTCACGTGTGGTAGGGGACTCGTTACACCGACAAAAACGTTGGTTTTGAACTTTTCGAGGTTAAGTATGATAACGCAGGATGTCAAATACGGTTTATCAAGTGTGCAGAGCTAACTCTGTATCAATAATGGCGGCTGATAACAAAGTGAAGCGATTTCAAATCTTTCTATTGGAGCATATCTTAAGAACACTGGTGGCTTTGGGTTTTTGGGGTTCAAAAAACGCATACAAGGGAAAATCCGGAAAAATTGTCCACTTAGATTGAAATTTAGTCTCAGAATAGATTTAGTCGTTTTCTGCCAGCCACCATTTTTTATGAAACTACATTCCAAATAAAAGGTGTAGATTACCACTGAAACTATTATGGTTTAGGTTTCTGTTTCACACTGAGGCCGATCATCTTGTAAGAAGCAGAGATATAGCAGGCTAGTTTTTAAACTCTGACCGGTACAACGTAGTCAATTCAAATTTGCAGTAAAAGGAAACTAAATCTAGGCTGGGCAATTTCTAATAGTCAGCTATTGAAAAACATTCATAACTTCAAGCCGTTACCTTTTTGAATGACTCATTGGGCTCAACGGCTCCAGAAAACAATAATTCCAGGATTCCCATGAATCCCATTGCCGTTTTTGAAGTAGAATATACAAATTAATTATACCTTAGATTACACCTAAATGCAAACTGTTTTTTTTTCGAAGCTACTTTGATTGGTCAAATAATCACAAATTCACTTATTGAAGGTCCATGCACATTTTTCATTTACTAAATTCTCAATAATCTGATACAGGCACTGATCTCACCCGTAGATTTGAAACCTTAGTTTCTACCCCTAATTCTACGTAAATTTTAAACCCTATTCCAGAATTTCATTCAACACAGAAAAAACATTTTATTGAATTAGACTACGTCATAATTTTAGGCGCTGAGTTCCGCTAGTTTCACTGTTGAGCTGACATAGCCAAATCGAAATATTATACTTTTTGGAATTTTCAACATGTTAGGCTCCTTCATTACGTTATTGAATAATTTTTTGCTTATCGTGTGAAATACATTTTTCTGAAATATTATTCAACTATGGGAGAGATAGAAATGTTGAAAATTCTGATCTTGCAATGATTTTGCTAAATGGGCAAATAAAACAGCTGTGGGGATAAACAGAATGTGAATACTGTATTTCAAGCATCAATGGAAACTGATACATTTCTCGAAACTCAACTTTCTACCACTTTTGAAAAGTAAGACGCTCTTCAATTTATTTTCTGTGGGCAAATTAAAAGTACAAGTTGCTGATTATGCATTTCTATTGTTTCCTCGATCTATAGGTACCTAGTATTCATTTTCAGTAAGGCTCTTTATAACACTTCTTTTGATATCCCTCAGGTAAAACTCTTACGGAAATTTGCTCTAATCAGATATGCAGATCCTCTACCGCATCCGATTACTTGCCAGAATTTTTAACAATAGTGCACCAAATAAAAAATCCGAAAACCTAACATTCAATAAGGATATCAACAATCAAGAAATTTACAAGTAATAAGATGAACAAAACAATATCTGATTTTACATAAAAGAATTTGTAAAATATCTTTCTGGAAGGTAATTTTACCTAATCTCAGGTAATCTTCAGTTCAATGCCCAGAAAAACATTTCAAAATGCCCATACAAATTATGTAATGAGAAAACTACTACTCCAAATTCCTCATTGTTAATAGACATTGAATTGATATTATATTGCTTGAGAAATAATCCAAAATTTTAATCTCTTCTTAATATACCCATTTTCCAAGAAAAGTTGATTGTCCTAAGTATCTGCAAGAAACTTCTCTGAATTAAAATGCAATCTAAGGCAAAGACTATTATTTCCGAAGCTGAAGTAAATGTAGGTAAATCATGATGAAGCCAAAATTTTTTATTTTCCATTCAATGTTATCGAATCTTTCCATCATAAAAAATGCCTTGATTCGTACTTATTCAAATAAAAAAAAAGAGAAAAGCAAAAACGTTTTCAATAGTTACATAAAGGAAAAGTTCCCAAAAGAATTCAGATTGTTTCAAATTGAGCCAAGAGACCTTTTTTATGCCTTCGTACTAAGGTGTCTTTAATGGAAATAAAAGTACTACAAAATCAAAAAATACAAAAAAATCAAGTGCAAATATGGTCCTACTAATCAGAGATCAAGCTAGGAAAACGAACTGATTTAAAAAATACCAGATAACATATATGATTGTAAAGACAAAGACAAAACAATCATATGCATACCAGAATTCACCTCAACCCATGGTTAATAACACTAGATGAAGTCTTTCAATCAGTGAAAGGTGTTCAAATAGTAAGAAAATAAAAAATGTATCATTATATTGTTTTATAAAATTTACAAAATAGGCAGGCATCACAAATGCTCACCTCGAGTGTTAATCAAGGGCGAATAGGAATCGCATAATCGCATTAAAAATAAATTCAATGTTTTTGTAGAGGCTTTTTTAGCAAATACCATTTAAGATGTATAAATATGTGAAACAAAGTATAATATAGCTGACTCAGGCACCTACTTAAATAGGTACACCCATTTTCATTAGTCATTATTCAGACTGAATATATATTATCAAAATACCCGATTCTCAAACCATACTCACACTATATTCAGATTATTTACATAAAACGCGTTATCCGACCAAAAAATTTGAGTCAACGAAATAATGAAGATAACTTGCGACATAAACACAACGCAGTCGCCACTATTCATCTCCTATCTACAAAGAGCAGCCATTTTAACGTTCCCCTTCTAACAACTACGCAAGCTGCTACAGCTGGCCAGACCATGTTGGTAGAGACGTGAAACGCAATAAGGTCGATTTTCTTCACGTTCCTTATGCAAGCTTGGCCGTAACTCGTTAAACAATTGTGAAGTGAGACCGTTTCACCTTTGCAAAGTTTTCCACGAAATAATCAACAATGTAAGAATAAAAACGACAAAATAATAGTTAATTTACTCACGTCGATCCCAACAAATTGCGAAATCTTCTGCGGCAACTCGCGATCTTCTACTGTTTCATCGAAAATGGATTTCGAGGTGTCCAACTTCTCGGTCAGACATAGTCTGCAACAAGATTGGAAATTCTGAAGGCTCGCCATGAGGATTGTCTTTCGAAATCTATTCCAGATCACTGTACACTATCCACCGGAACTATTCACGAAATCAAACACTGTTTTAAAAGTCTACAAACAACAACTGGGCAATGGTTTTAGTTGAGCCTGCTCGATGCTATAACGGCAGGCAACGCCATAACACACGCTGTCGACTTGTCCGTCCTCCCCACTCAGGCAGGATACTCGGTTCCGATGTCGTTTGAATTCTGTGTCAGCAAAGGCACAATGAATGCATGGGAAGAAATTGAAAGCTGAGCGTCTCGAGTCGGTGCACTTCTCTGGTTAGATGAAGGGATACTGAATAACTGTAGACAGGAGGCCAGGCTAAATAATCTAAGGTCGGACGAACGACTAAGCTGAAGGTATTTTCGATCCCTTCAGGCAGGTAACTGTTTGGCTTGGAGATAATGGTCGGATCAAGACTATTTTCACCAGCTGGTTTCCTCGTTTTTAACGTTTAATGATAATTTTAGGAATCAAATTCGCTGTTTGCATTTCACCAATACTCAATTGGAATGAATTCGGATTTATATAACATTTGATAAAGAAATGTCCAGTCTTGCGCCGTAAAAGAACACGTCAACATTCTTGTGTTGGTAATGGTCGTATATATATCTGGGTACTGGTGAACTCAATCAATATCAGATATGATGAATTGTTTCACTATTCCTTTTTTTAAATGAGTCTTTGTCCGAAATATTTTCTGGGAATTTAGATTCATACAATCTGAAGGAATAGTGAGATCAAAGACGGGTTTTCACAAATACTTCCAATAAGTCTGAAGAAGATGAAGAATTGGAAAACTTAAACAGTTTTTATAAGTGAGTTATGAATTCTTGGTTGTTAAAAATTTTGAAAAAATGAACAATATGGCAGTTTTTTCACCAACTAACGGCAGAAAAACTGATGTTTTCAAATGAAAATTTCCCTTGATGTTTTCTCACTGAAAATGTATAACTGTAGGACATTTGTAGCGTTTTTATTATCGTTTTGAAAGGTCATTGAATACATCGAAAAATGAAATAATCAAAAAAGATTATCATTTTGTTCCAAAAAATAACCACATAAGTACAAAGTGTATTATTTGAGAACTTGAAGTTCACATCCTTTCCGAAAAAATGAAAATAGAAAAAATGTCAAATATCCTGGATGAATTTCAGCAGGTATGTCTCATAATCCATGTTAAACACTGTAAAAAAAAGGAGAAAAAGATGCTATATTATAAGTTTTGGAAACAAGATATACTCTAAACATGTTCGCCAATTTGCTTTCAATTGACCAAATTTAAAAAATTTGTCATATTGAACTTTATAATCACTTGTGTTTTTTGTTAAATACCTGGTCCAAGATTCTTCTCAGTTTTGAATGTAGAAGAGGAATGTTTTTCATGGAAAATATTTCTACCACAAATAAGGGGCAAAGATATGATATCAAGTGGGGATTTTTGAAACAGAACTAAGAATTAAATTCGAAGAATCAAGATGTTTCTTTTCGGAAATCGAAATCCGAATAGTATAAAAAATATTTATTGAAAAATTACTTGGAAAGATGTATGGTTATCCACCAGAGATTTATCAGCTTCGCTGATTATATAATTGCGTTTATACAGATTGATACCATCAATGCATAAAACAGTGAAACAGTTTTGAAGGATAGTCAGCGTTTAGATAGTTTTACATGCTGGATTAAATGCACTACATCTGTTTAATCGATTAAAATGAACATGAACATATTTCATATAAATACTGAAAATTTGAATTTTAAATCTAAGTGTTGGGAGTTTATTTATTGTTTTTCTGAAAATACTCTCTACATATATCCCTAGTTTCAAAAATGATTCTTCTAAAATTCAAGATAAAATCCTTAGAGTTATCTACCGTTCTGAGCTTTCATGAAATTATTATATTCTCGATTCATTTTTTACCGACTATAAACTTGGGGCATTAGCGATTTACCTAACCCTTGAAAAATTCAATTTTTCAATCGTCGTTTTTGTGATTGAAATCAGCCTAATTAAGTAATTAGTAATTTTTCTCGATTTGTACATAAATGTACTTAAAAAAAGTCTGATTACGACTAGTCAACACATAATACAATATACATAAAACGTAAAATCTCATTTTTATTTAAAGGGAACAATAAATTCTTGAGAAATGAAATTATGTTACATGATGAAATTGGTTGATACTTGATGAAAATCCATCACGAAATTAAGTAATACTTTATTGTGAGATTTTCACTGGATAGCAACACGTGTTTCGCTGTACAATAGCTTTATCAAGCGTTTTCATACTGAATATGAATAGATACGTTTTTTAATAACATTACCTAAAGATTTTCTTCAATATTTGTCATTTGTGTTTGCAAGAATCGATTGGTCGAAGTTGGTCTTAGAGCAGAAAGTCTTTAAGATGTGTAAAATGAAATTGTTTTGTATATTCTTCCATTGTTGAAGTCACAATTAATTAAATGATTTGCAGAATACTATTGACTTTCTACATATTCATCTAGCCTTTCAAACATTTGAGATTTTTGAAAATGTAAGGAAGTTTTTAGGAGTCCGTCACAAAAAATTAAATTGGGAGGTACGAATTCGGATTTAAAATAATGGTTTATAGAAGGCAGGCCCAGTCATGCGCTTTTCTGAGTCTATACAGAAATAAACAACACGTCAGCATGTAATATCTGTATGCACTGGTGAATTCAATAAATATCTTATATGATTTATTATTTGACTATTGTTTCTGATGAAGAAATTAATTCTTGAGATGTTTTTTGGGTTTTCAAGTTTCTACGGTCTGAATAAATAGCTAGATTAACGAAAAAACATCGAACCAACTGAGAAATTCACCTTGAAAGGTGGACTTTTTCAAATAAAAAAGTCTAACTATTTTTTATGGTCAGTTTGTAGGCATTTACATCTTTGCAACAGTTTGGTATCTAAAAGAAGTTGAAGGAAGAAATGTCAAGAAATGAAAGTTTTCAAGTAGTAACAAATAGGTACTTAGTGACTTGATACATTTACCTATTTTTAACACGCTTCTATTAGCTTCATTTTATTTATGTTCGATTATTTGTTTCGCAATCGACTTTCTTGGCCTCGATTTTGACTAACTATTAACGAACAGATTTATTATAAACTTTGTACACGTTTCAAAAACCGGTAACAGTACAATAATTGAAATAGTAAGCGAAACTAAAGTGGAAAAAGCTGAAAAAAATACGCTTCAATAGCAACACAAATTAAAAAATTGAAAATAATTCGAAAAAATTAATTTTGTCGTAAAAAAACTTTGGGTGCTAAATATCCATTGTTATAAATACTTTGGGCGCTAAATATCCATTGTTATAAATACTTGGTTAGGGGCTGTTTGCCAGATTGGAGCCATAATAAAAATATAATTTAAAGCACTCCACGCTTTTTACAACAAAATTAATGTTTTCGAATTATTTTTCAATTTATGTTGCTATTAAAGCGTATTTTTTAGTTTTCTTTTACCCTATCATTTTTTGATTTTGTTCGTTGTGAATTAATGAATACTGACGTATTGAATATTTTTCTAAGATATTCTTCATATTACTAAAAACAAAATGAAGGAGACACAGACGGGGTGAGTAATTTTCTCCGACTCTAGCCTTCAGCTATGAATCCTTGAATGACAAAAATTTACTTTTTGTTTACGATAAGAAATTGAAAGAAAAAAATAATAGGTCATTTTGCCCAACCTTACATTTGTAATTGCCATACAAACAAAAGGGAAACATAGGTAGATGGATACCTTACATAGGGTACCTAGGTACTTTCGAGAAGTACTAAAACCGTTGTAGGACATTCAAATAACTGAATAATTCCTTTTGCAAATGAAAAAACTGAATCCAAGTAAGGGTCCATTTTCCCACATAAATCAAACAAAAATCATATTTCGCGTAGATTGAAATTTTTGGCCTTGTTTTTATTCTATATAATCTTGGTGCTTTCTGGATCAATGAATAAAATAAATAAGATGAATAAGATAAAATATAATTTTCACAAGTAATATCATGTCATGTCCGGTAAATTAGAAGTTGGAAAAATTAGTACAGCTTTCAGTAAGCATGTTTTATAGATCACATTGAAAACACTGTCCACTAACAAAGTTAATGAAAACTGAAAAATAATGTCATACTGAATTTAATATTCAACTTTCGTTTTTTTTATCAATTAACCTAGTCCATATGAATCATACCATTTGAAGAGATTGATCTAACATTTTGTGAATTCATATTGTGTCACCCTTTCAATAATTTCTTTTGGTCAAAAATCATGGAATAATAGATAATTATAAATTATTTGGTGCAGCACTGCGACATATCTTTAGCCAGACTCGATTAAAATGACTGTCTATCAGTTTTGAATTTTTAAAAAGAATTGCCTTTGTTTGGAATATTGATACCCCAAATAGAGGACAAAGATATATCAAGGCAATATTTCTTTTCAATGATGTGAACGCAAACTTAATATTTGTATTCCGTGAAGCTTTCATCTTCAGATGAAAACTTCTTCAGGACATATTTCATTCATTCTTCTGAAAAAACAGTATGTCGAATTGAATTTGAAGAATTGAAAGTTTTATTTTCTGGAATTGAAATTTAATGGTATGGATAAAGAAAAAACATAATTTGGCTGGGGACATTAGTAGTTACCTAATAGGTACTAGAGATGTATCAGCTATTTGAATTATATTATCGATTATACAGAAAAATCTACTTTTTTATTTTTGTCATTTTCGTCATTGAAATTAGCGCGAAACAATAATTTGGAATTATTACACCAAAAATCCATGTTTGGGATTTGTTCCCTGAAGTTCAATTATTATCCAGTTTTTCCCTTATTATCTTTTTTTCAAGGACAAAACACAAGCACTTCAGAAAAATCCTTAAGGTGCTCTAAGAGCGGTGCCTGTGCGAAAGTAGCGATCCACATTGGATTTGAATCGCTGGAGATTGAATCCATTTGATAAAACGTTCTCAGGAGTGTTATTCCAGGCAAGCGCAGTTCTCCAAATGAAAGAGTTCTTAAATAGTGAAGTTCGAAGTGTACTGAATTGAACCTCAAAACAATGAGCAGCTACAGTCCGTCGCTTATTTCTGATATGTACCGCTCTTGGTGGAATCAAATGAGCCAAGTCACTTGAACACTTTCCGTGAAAGTATCTATAGCAGAGAGACAAATCTCCAACCTTTCTTCGATGTTCCAGACTATCAAGGTTGCAAGTGATGTTCGCGTCTCCAATCAGGCAGATAGCTCTTTTCTGTATAGAATCCAGTAGCTTCAGGGTATGCTTCGTGGCGGAGCTTCATGCATGAGAACTATACTCCAAAGAAAGTCTGATCTGAGCTTTATAAAGTATCAAAAGTTACTGAGGTGTGTACAGTTTTCTAGTTCGAAACAGTGTTTCAAGTTTTTGAGAAGCAGCCTTCGCAATTTCAGCGACATGATTGTGCCAAGACATATTGGTGTCCATTTTGACCCCAACAAACTTATCGAAGTAGAAAGCGAAATAATCTGTCCTGACATTATTATATTCGGTTCGGAGACATTTATCTTTTTGGAGAAAACCGATGCCTGGGTTTTCGTGGCATTGAATTGGACCTGGTTACTTTCACCCCATTTCAAAATTACTTCTAGATCCCCATTAAGATATACAACCTCCTGCTGCCGGTGAAGATGTGCATCCTAGATATATTGGTACAAATCTTCATTTATTTTATTATTTTCCAGATAGTGGACGAAAAACTCTCATCAAGACTAGCCATCTGGTCACAAGTTGAGCAGAAGAGGTTATTGAGTTCAAATTTGAAGTTTTCAGTAAGAAAACACCAAATGTTTCTGAAACGTCAGACACTTCCATTATATATTTATTCATTTATTTCATACACTATTCTACAGGATGAACCCAATTACAG
>WOGR01005721.1:0-13589 GCA_015342045.1 Leptinotarsa lineolata | reverse complement strand
TTCTGAAATGCACCGCTCTTGATGGAATCAAATGTGCCAAGTCCCTTGAACACTTTCCGTGAAAGTATCTATATAAGAGAGACAAATCTCCAACCTTTCTTCGATGTTCCAGACTATTAAGATTGCAAGTTATGTTTGCGTCTCCAATCAGACGAATGGCTCTTTTCTGGATGGAATCCAGCAGCTTCAGGGTATGTTTAGGGGCGGAGATCCATTCATAAGAACAATACTCCAAATAAGGTCTGATCTGAGCTTTATAAAACATCAAAGTTGCTGAGGTGTGTACAGTTTTCTGGTTCGGAATAGTGTTCCAAGCTTTTGAGAAGCAGCCCTTGCAATTCCAGCAACATGATTGTGCCAAAACATATTAGTGTCCATTTCAACACCCAAAAAACTTATTGAAGTAGAAAGCGGAATTTTTTCTTCTGACATTATTATATCCGGTTCAGAGACATTCATCATTTTAGAGAAAACCGATGCCTGGAGCTAGAAAAAACGAAAGTAGAAACCCCCGCTTTTAAAAACTTTTTGAATTTCACCAATAATCCATTGACTCTGAACGTTATCTCATAGGTACTTTGTCAGGTTATATTTACCAAATAATATTCGACTACATTTATATAAGCTCTATATTATTTACAACTAGAGAAATTAAAAATATTAAATACTGGAACTCAGCATGGTTCTTATCATACAACTCTTGCTATTAGCGCCATTTTGGTCGAATTTTGAACAATTATTTATCATTTACTAGTGGACATAACAATTAGTTTGGGTTCAAATTTCAAACAATGTTGCTTCGGTCTCTCCACACAGGATTCGTCTATGACACAGGTGACATTCATCGAGGTTTGTTATTGAATCATGGAGTAGATGCATCATGCATATTTATCAAAAACTTTACTTGTCTCCAGACAATGTAGTGTGAACATTCAGCTACAAACTCTACAATAACCTTGGAAAGTATGTAGAAAAAAATAATGTCATTTTAATGTTGTTTTTATTCAATCTGCTAGTTGTTATCTATAATAAGACATATAATTAATCAGTCTATCTTCTTCGTATAAATGGTAAAAGCTCTGTGGGGTTCTTTCGGTTTCAAAACGACTTGACCATCAACTTTGTAATCTTCATAGTTCAAAGAGTAATACAGTTCAAATCCCAGTCTCTTTACCGCACAGGCAGTGAAATAGCTTGAACAATCAACAGTGATGAATCCGCATCCTCTGTCTTTTCCTATTTGCCTAAAAATAATATTAGGGTCAGAAAGGCGCAAAGTAACATTAGCTTTTCCATTCAACCCATGGTGCTGAGTCGACAGAACGAATATTATTAATAGATAAATCAATAAATGAAAATCTTTTCTAATTACCCGTTTAATTACTCCATTTTTAGGACAATATATAAATAAAAAAACAGTTTATAGTAAACTGACAAAGATATACAAAATAATAATACAGAAAAATATTGGAAAAAAGAAATAAAACATAGATACTTGAACTAGTTACTAGTAAACTCAATGTTTGATAAAATTTCAGGCAATTCATCGAAGAGATTATCAGAATCGGAGCATTAAACATGAAAATTACTGCAAATCATCATTGAAGGTGAGTTTCCGCCTATATTAGTTCTCCGACAAGGCTACATTGTGAGATGTTTTCCAGTTACTGCCTGGAGTCCAATTCAGCTAGGATATGCGACGCATCTATATCCATAATAAAACCATGAACTATTTTATACTGAAATGTGATGCTTCGAAAAACTCTTCTCTAAGCTAAGGAAGATGAGTTGAATCAATATCTGTAGTGAAAAATTTTGATCAGTTCCTCTTACAGGATAACCACCATCAACCTTGGGATATAAAAATGGCAAAATGTGATGTTCACATTATACAAGGTACAGCGCGATGACAGTCGGTTAGCCGTGTTATGGGAAATCATTTTTCTAACACTTCCGGTTATATCGGAAATTGCTAGCAACTTTTCAAATGTAACACCCTTTACATTTTTACATTTCTAGATAACAGGCGTGAGTTAATGTGAGTTTATGTAATGCAACCTATTCCAAAAATGAACCATTTTCGAAGTATTCATTCGTCTAGTCAAAACAATTAAGTATTCGGTTCGCGAGTGAATTCCCCATAAAATTCAGAAGTTCCGTAGAAAACATTAATAAGCTTTTATTGGTCAATCGAAATACTTCATTCCAATGTCTCAAATAAGTAACATTACCAAAATGTTATACAAGGGGTTCGGAATCGATGACTAATTCTGAAGATATAAAAATAGGCCAACACTCAGTTTGTTCAAATAGAAGTCTCTATATTTCAGGATGGTTTTTAAATTCCGATATGAGTTTGCTTCATTTCCATTGAACGTTCCGTATATCAAAAATAAACTGTTCACAAAATATTCCAATTTTTCGTAAAAACATAAAACATGCGCATGTCCACCATTAAACTGGGGCTATGAAATCTTTATTTCAAACAGTTACAGAAAATGAACACTGAAATGAACAAAAGTCTACCATATATGGAAATACTTGACCGTCCAATAAAATTACTGATTGATTCGGGTTGCTATCATTCTATTACTGAAAAATCATTTTCAGTGTCACAAACATCAAACCTGTTATAATAGGTGGAAAAGAAGTTCGATCCGAAGCTGATATTAGGTCATTTCCAGAACTTGAATTGAATCACATTCAACATTTTTTTTGTTTCCATTCCTACTAATTTTTTGATGGTACACTAGGCCTAGGAGGATTACAAAAAGTGAAAACCCCAATTCATTCAGTAAAGAAAAATACCCAAATTCCAAAGCTGTACATGCATCCAAACAAGAAATCTCACAGCGTATCAATCGATGCTTATTTGAATATTTCAGCAAAAGTTCCTGTTCCCTAATATTTTGACGATGTGCTGATACCCAAATATCATTACTAGAACAGTTACTCAGATGAACACGCAGACAACCACGACGAAAACTTCACTTATTTTATTCCAACGAATCAGCTTTTCAAAAATAGTTGATATAATCAAATTGATTCGCTGCAATCACTTGATTAGCAAAGAGTACAATACAATTCAGTTCAGCTCCACCGTAAATTATTGGACATTTTTCACAAAGAAAATGGAAAGTGGACCTTCATGATCCCATTTATCAGAACTCATGATGAAATTCCTGAGTATTCAATATCGTATGGATATCTATTTGTACACAGGGAAGGAGCTCGATAATAAATCAATAAAATGTTAGACAATGGCATTAAAAGACCAAGTGGTAGTCGTAGGAGCAGCTCTAGCTTCAGATGACTGTCTCAAATAGAAATGGCGTACCGTAGTTGATTACCGAAAGGTGAATGAAGAGACTATCGATGGCCGATATCTTCTTTCAGATATCAACTATATTTTGGACAAGGTAGGTTCCAATAATTCTCGACATTGGATTTTGCGTCTGGGTTCCATCAGATAGAAATGGACCACGAGTTTATCGAAGAAACTGCGTCCGAAATAGAAAACATTTTGAGAGTCTCTCTATGTCCCTTGTCCTCAAAAACTCTACAGAAACATTTTGAATAGTGAGCAATTATATCTGGAGTGATCTTCAAAATAAGGATCTGCTTGGTACATATAAAAATTTTTATAATATTCCCGACAAGTATCGAAAATATATGCCCAAGTACCTCATCTCCAAAAAGTTACGCAACTCTCAATTAAAAATTTGGATCGATAAATGCAAATTCCTCAGCAAAGAAGTCGAGTTCTCAGGCACCGTTATGATCTCTGAGGAATAAGACCCATACCCCAAGAGCTTTAGGCAACATTTGCCGGAATTTATGAACACCTTCGAGTTCTGTGGAAAGATATTATGCAACGACTCAATTCTACAATATTATAACTCTGTAAAACATTTCAAAGTGAAAACGAAGGCTCTCAATTTTGCTACGGGTGCTGTTGTGACCCAAAGCAAAATCGTAAGCGACTTTTCTATTCCATACTCGTTCCGGACCCTAAATCTAATCGGAGTGAATTAGAGCACGTTTAAGAAGAAATTATTGATCATCGTAAGGACCAATAAATATTTTTGACCTTAATTATCCTGAATCAAATCATATTTACTGATCATAAACATCTCTAGTGGCTAAAAAACCCGAAAGAACTTAATAATCGGTTAGTTAGATGGAGACTGAAACTCAAAGAGTACGACTACTAAATAATTTTCAAAAAAAGATCGATGGTAGCAAACGATCGAACGATAATGAATCAATGTTGATCAATTCCGGAGATAAAGACGACGAAATAGACCATCGAATCAAAATTCGATCCCTTTCGTTACAACACCACTCCCTGACGACGATGATGAAACCGTACTCTCTGAAGTAGAAAATGTATTCGAAATCCTGATAACCGATTTTATGCATTGATAAATACACAACTCAAATTACAAATTATATTCAAGCAATAAGGATCCAAATTCTAGTAGGTCATTCGTAGTGAACCCCTTTTCAACAGGTTACAGATGATAATTTCAAACAAGTCTTTTCGGGCTCTTAAGAAAGTATAATTTCACCCAGGTATTAAAACACGGATAAATAAATAGATCAAACGATGAATACATGACAAATGATAAATATGCTCACACACAAAATGTTTGGGAGTCATTCAAAATTACAAATTTGGGATCGTTTGCGGACCTATATTTGAAAATGGATATTTTGTTATTGGCGGACGTTTTTGAAAATTTTCAACAAAAAAACAAGGCCACTTATGCGTTAGACCACGCGTGGTATTATACTATGCCTGGATACACGTGGGATGCCATGTTGAAGTTTACGAAATGTAAATTACAAACTTTAAACGACATTGACATGAATATTTTTGTTAAAAAGGGAAGAGGAGGCGGAATATCGGTTTGATCGAATAGATATTCTGAAGCAAATAATGAATAATATGGAAGCATACGATCCCAAGAAGTCTTCACAATATATAGACGTTTACACAATATATAAACTTTAAAAATTTATATAGGGAGTTGAATCGAAGTATCCTGAGAAATTTCATGATTAACATTTAGATTTTCCATTTTGTCCAGAGCATCAAGCACCTCCAAACAAAAAAAATATTGGGTACCCTGTATAATAAAGACGAATACATTTTTCAAAATCGAGTCGAACCATTTTTGATACAGACTTGGTGGCTATTGAATTGAGGAAGACTGAACTTGTATTCAATATATCTTTGTACATCGGAATCTCAATATCGGATATTTCTGAAACATACATGTTTGATTCACATAACAATTTTATGGTGTCTACTGTAGGTATATAAAATTGAAAATCAATGTATACAGATAGCTTCATCTACGGAATAACCTGTA
The DNA here is from genome assembly GCA_015342045.1 of Leptinotarsa lineolata. Classification (NCBI taxonomy): domain Eukaryota; kingdom Metazoa; phylum Arthropoda; class Insecta; order Coleoptera; family Chrysomelidae; genus Leptinotarsa; species Leptinotarsa lineolata. Next base: position 8,211 of record WOGR01005721.1, on the reverse strand, counting down.
AGATGTCTATTCAGAACTCATTAAAAAGTACTTTTCAAAATTTGATACTTTCGATTATTCGTCCGGTAAAATCATCATGCACTTTCCAGGGTTACATTCCGAAATAAACACCTACAAAGTGCAGGGTGGAAAAGTTATCAAAAAATCAAAGGGAATTTGATATTATAACGTAGTCAAAAATTAAATCGATCTGGAAGATTATATCGATTGCCTCATAAGTTTTAAAGGAAAAATGTGTGAGCACTATTATTTGATCATACGCTCACAACGTTTTCAGTATCAAGCAGGTGAAAATAGGCTCAAGTCCACATGAAGATTAACGAAAATCAATACCCAAATCATCTGACACTTTACTCCAGGGGCATTATAACTTGGGTTGAGGTTATTATTTGGATTTTCTTTTTGTGTGATTTATTGAAAGATTTACTTCTGATTTGAATATTTTCCATAGGTGTGTGTTACTCTGAAAATTTCCAACAGCGGTAGAACTCCACACCAACTTTGCAGGAATTGAATGCAAATAAAATTTGTTGGACTGTTGGAGATATTTGAAGATATCGTGTTGATGAAAAAATAGGAAATTGAAATTTGGTATTCCAAACGTATACAAAGTACTTGTTCATTCATTATACCAAAAGAATATATAGAAATACTATGTATGAGAGAATTGGAAAAACAAATGAGAAAAAATTAATTTCGCATACTATTTATTATTTGTATACACACGTTGATATGATTTTATTAAAATATATATTGGAATTTTGGTATTGTATTGCCTCATACAATTTTTTAAAGTTGAATTTTTTCATCTCATACAACAAATAAAACATATGTCACATTTTCTCATTCATTACATGAAGCATATAGTATTTTTTGTTCATAATAAAATAACTATTCCCGTGAGCCATTAGCATACAAATTATCTGAAGCTGAGGCTTGACAAAAACTTATAATCTCTTCCAAAGTTAAGTCAGTTTCATTTTCTCGTTACCATGATTGTATCATTTTGAAAACACCTAGATAATAATCACAAAAGTTCAAAGCATCTACCATAGCGATATGGTCAGAGAGTAATAATGATATCGTTTACATTCTGTTGAGACAGTTTCATGTTCGTGGTATCCTTGGGAATGGAAACTCGTTTGGTATCACTTTCGATGTACTGTGTGATGTAAATGAAATCCCCTTAATCTGTTGTGACTGGATCATATTTATCTATATAGTCAGTGACTTTTGTGATTCTATCAAATTTATCTTTATTTGTTGAAGGATGTCAATGAGAGTCGCCCATTCAAAACTTGTTAAATTTATGGAACGAATGGAGAACTGCTGCTTCAAAATTATGCATAGACTGAAGTCTTTGCATGGACTCAGGTCGCATCCAATTTCATTAGATGTCATGGAGAATGCCATCAACAGCAATTGGTGTTCATTTCAAATGGTTATTTCATTCTGCTCCAACGCTCTATCGATTGTTTTATTGTAATCTTCACCATTACTGCCAAACATTACTTCAACTTCACTACCGTAATCACTATCAAAATAAATTCAGTTTTAAAATTGAATATCCATCTCTGTTTGCATGCGCTCTTATTGCTTCAGATCACGTGGTTAATTTCAGATATTGCGTATTTGTTGAACACATAACAATTTTTTTAAAAAAAGCTCTCCCAATACAATATCAGTGTGCTTATTTTCCATAAGATTCTATACAAAAACGACGTTTTTGATCTAACTGTTATGTTTATTATCCAAACCGAGCCATTTCACGAATATATTCTTACCTTTTTTTCTCAATACTTTTTCCATGAGATATATGTAGGGTTGGCAGTTATTTGCAGTTCTTTCCCATAGAACGCTCCCTTAATAGGTGCACCCTGTATATCTTCTAGCCTAAAAGTGGCTGGGTTGATACTGTTGACTTTGATTATTTTGAATAATTTTCTAGTCCAATTGGGTGTATAACCTTTTTCGAAAACGTGTTTCACGTTACTGATTCGCACAACATCATTGACTTTGAATTTTCTCGATGAAGCTATTTTCAGGTGGGAGTATATTAATTTAAAAATTCGTTTTTTTGTTGGTTTTGGTGATTTTCGAGGATTGTATGTCACGTACCACTGTAGGATTTTATGATATTTATGCAAGGCATTCAACCATTTGTAAGTGCCATTCAGACTGAAATATTTGGAAAGTCTTTCTTTCAACATCCTAATGGTACATTTATTCATAGAAGCCTTTGTGATGCTGTACGTATTATAGTTATTTATTCCATGTTTTTTCATCAAAGTTTGAAATTTATTGTTGTAGAATTCTGTCCCTTGATCGATTTCTAAAATTTTTGGACCACGTTTCGTATTTGCCAAGATATCTGCAAACGTTTTGGTAATTTACACTCCTGTTTTAGATTTCAGGGGTCGTGTCCACACAAATTTCGAATAACAGTCTATGACGATTAGAATCAGTTCGAAATTTCGATTTTGGCTAGCGAACGATCTGATCTCAGCCAAGTCCATCTAACATAATCCATCTATTCCTTTAATAACGGTACGACGTCGGGGATAATTTATTCTAATTGATTTATGTAGTTCGATGACGAATTCAATCTTGTCTTTGGAAGTCATGACGACTGATGGTAAAGATGTGTGAACCCGTTCTTTCATTATGGCATTGCTTAAACTACACTTTGTATTTTGTGGATTTCATTGATAGTAGATTGTACCTTCGCTATATCCCAATTCATTCCGGTGATTTGTTTGGAGATGTCACCTTGGAACTTCGTTAGTTTCTAATTTACTAGAGATATTTCTTTTTCGTGTTGCTCAGCTAGCTGATATATGATTGAAACAAGTTTTTTATCAGTTCCATCCAAGTACCTTTCATTAGCAACATCGTAATCAGTATTGTAGTTCTTTATATGAAACAATTTCACATCACCACAATGACTATTATCACCTGAGGTGTATCGCAACTAACATCCTCCAGAGGACGTTGGCAATTTTCGCTTTCTGTTGCTGTCGCTACGTCCAAATTTATCGATAATCATTTTGAAAATGATGATGTAAAGGGGAACTTAATGCATTTTACGTAATGCATCTAATGGAATTATTTTTGCTTTTTTGAGTTCATTCAAAATGGCAATGAATTCATTATTGTGTGAAGTATTTCCTGCATTTCGAGAGGCTTTCGAAAATTCAAGACGTTCGCATAGCTTTTTGGGATCGTCCCAATGAAATTATTCAATGGGTTTTGTATTGAATGTCATTTTAAAAGGCGACGTTTTGGATGAACATGATGTCATCGCAGTAGTAGGATGTGTTTTGGGTGGAAAAAACCCAGTACGAGTTTAACGATGATTTGCTGCTGTAGGAAACAATGGTTTGATTATGTTGGTGTACTTGTATCTCTGAGAGCTTTTCAGATGCCCAGCGTAATTTTTGTGAGCGCTCGAAAAATTCAAAATATTTTTGTATACATGCGAATCCTCAGCATTGGATATAGTTTTCGGGCATGTCGAGAAATGACAGTTCATACAAACCGGGTGTTCTTTTCAGTGATACCCAGCCAGTTTTATGTATTTGCCACGCTTGTCAAAATGGATTTCTATTTGGCCTAGGGACCTTTCTGAAGATACCTACCCCATCATATATGGGGACGTATACTTTGTCGATTTCGTTTTGACGATTTCGTTTTGACGATTTCGTCAATGTTTTTCAATGTACGGTTGAGACATTATTTGATATTGATCGATATATTTTTTTAAAACTTGTTCATTTATGCCTGACGCAACGTTGTTGTCATCTTGTTCGTCTTCTGCATTCCCAATGAAGACATTTTCATCATCATCCTCATCTGTACCTGAAACATGTACGAGGGATTGGAATGTAGTCGTTTCAGGCTCTTCCACTATCACTTGTTTGAGTTCGGTTTTTACCTCAGTTTTTAATTGGGTAATCACTGATTGTGTTGTTGTTTTATTCTCTATTTTCCTCAATGGAATAGATAGAGGTTTGGAAAATATTTTTTTCGTATACACCCAATTTCAGAAGCAAATATTTTTTCGAATGATGCGTGCAATTTCGTTGAATAACATCAACTTCTTTGCTCAACGGTTTCATGATGGTGAATGATACTACATCACATATATACCATATATATTTGTCGAATCCTAACGTCCAACATTCGTATCGAAATCTTTCATTATCATAATGGTTCCATATCGATGTTGCCAACATTCGTCACATATTTTCTTGGATTCATCGAAAGACATGTCGGGAGAGACAGGTTTTTCGATGACAGGACAGAATTTGGCGCCATTCGAGTGGAATAGAAATGTTAAGATAGCGCTTGTTTTTCCACAACCACTGGGCCCACAAATGATTGCACGAAACGAATTGGGCAATAATATACCACACTTTCCAACCATATTACTCTCGTTGACTTCTTTCAGAAAGTATTAATTTTAAATAGGTAATGTTCTGTTTTGTTGAACGACTTCCATGATGTGATGTTGGACAATGAGTGCGTTACAGTTATAAATGAAATTATCACAATCATTACCCAATCATTCTCAATTTTGACTTACTCTGGTGCAAGTATCGTTGATTTGCTCATCGATAAGCTTCCGTTCGAATAACATCTACTTGATTATTCGTTTTGCGGACCAGGCACCAAATAGCAAAAGAGATTGGAGCACGGTGACATCGGTGTAAATAATTTTGACGAACATTGTTAAGATCACGATATCGCATACTCTCAAAGCAACTTCTCAGAAGACCGTCATAAAGCAGATCAAGTGTTGGAAAATAAAGCTTGGGAACGCGTTATATCGAAAGACGGTAAATTTGGTGAAAAAGCTGCAGCTTGGCGCGTAACTACAACAACGACAGCAAAACGGGAGCTTGGTATGGGGTTGTCCTTTCTACGTAATATGCTTCAAAAAATTACTGTCATTTGGAAACCACATTCTATCAATATCAAGAAATCTACTGCTTTGGCTTTGCGAGCTGCTGAAATGGCATTGAGTCAAGCTGGAGGACGTAAAAACATACGAATACCTAGGATTATCTCATTCAAAGCAAAATCTGGAGGAACACCTCGAGGATTTGGCCTGTTCCTAAAGAAATAACATCAACGCAAAGGACGAGGTCTTTATTTGGAAAAGCAAAAAAAGTCCTACTGAAGCTACCCTATAGAGCTTTATATGATTCGGGAATTCAATAATGCTCCCGTCAACTGAAAATTCTGTATTTTCGTGGAGTCTTCATGCGTGATACGTTGCCAACTTGTGATCCTCGGCTGCAAGAATGTGCTGTATTGAACTTGTATTCTCAATTGAATACAGGCACTCATTGGGTACCTAATAAAAGAAACGGCCACGCTGTACAATATTTCGAGAGTTTCAGTAATCTCAAACCTCCAATGGAATAGGTACGATATTTTGGATTACATACTTGATCAAATACTTTGATCAAATGTGCTTACATTTACTACTTCATAATGTCTGCAAAACTGCTCAGAGGTAAACTTTTGCGAGAACTAACCGATGCTGAGTTGAAAACTTTATCAATTGACTATTTGATTGAGAATGTATAATTGGATGTATGGCATAGTCATCATTACAAAAAGTAATGTTTCATGGCGCTGTTAGCTCACGTAGAAAATTTTATCATTGTTGAAATAAAAGACTCAAAGTATTGTTGATTATATTCCATTATTTAAAGTGATGTGTACTTGCGGAAAATGTATCAGTTATGTCTATGATATTTATTCTGACAAATCGTTTTTTGATACTTTTCCTCGATTCCAAACCACCCTTTCGATTGGATTTCAATTCAGAATACAGTTTAGCTTTGCTCAGTTTCCATTCGTACAACAGTAAACTGGATATTGAATAAGGCACGAAATTCTATTATTACGAAAACGACGACAAAACTTAACAAAAAACTATCAATATTTCTTCTGGATCTCACGAAGTTGGTGATATTGAAGCCTTTTTGAGAAAATATATTTTGCCTGAAACTTATAAGAAAAATCCCGAAGAATGATACGCTGAAAAACAAAATATTCTGTTCGAAATATTCGATTGATTTTCGACCTGCAAATAGCTTGGCTGACATATTAGGGTTTCAGTCTACTCTTCTCGAGCCCAACCTGCATTACGCAACGGATCTACCTGTGGATATTATTTATGTATGTACCGTACACATAGATAGTAACATTACATTTGGAGCCTTCTACAACGACACACTGTCTCATACGATATACGAATTTGCCGTTGATGTTGATCCTGGTTACGCAATTGACGAAACACCCAACGATATTATTTATATACCCATTTCTCATACGAACGAAATGAACACCATTCAATTACGAGTGCTCGACCAACATTCTAGGCTCATTGATTTACAAAACGAAGAAATAATAATTCGTTTGGAATTGAAGCGAAAGTATGGTGTTAACTATCTATGAGAATAACTCATCACCACATCCTCCGTCAGTCTCCATCAAGACCTTCAAACAACGTCAACAACAACTGTCAACGGAGAATAAATTATATTTGGAATCTTTAAGATATCATTTTGTGTCCAATATTTTCCGAAAACCGCAAAAACGATGAATCCAAATCTTTTCGCAACAATGATGTCATCGAAATCAACATTATTCAATTCGATGCCTATGATGCTTCGTACGATAGCCTGCTATTCATCAGCGAAAAAATTTAGAGCATTAAAGGGGATGGTCGAGCGACCTTTGTAAATAATGCTGGTGCTTTCATGTTTCAATCTGCTACGTATGAGCAGAATGATAAAGAATTAGAAGCAGTTACTGAAGTTGGAATTATTAGTACTGTTGGAGGCTTTCTCACCTACACCGATGAAGATATCAAGTACTTGGCAATCTCAGAATGGAAGTATCCTAAGAGCCTTGGCACCATTTAAACTACATCTTCAACGTTTAACATGCTCATACCCATTAGACATTTGAATATTTTCAATGATTATGAGGGTATTTCCTATGGTTAATACACCATTCGATTGGTACAAGCTGAAAATGATAGCAACTATTTCAAAATATATGAGAATTCTGGTACAGTATTATCAAAGACGAAAGTTGAGCTGTACATTGAAAATATCGAACCCAAAGTCAAACGAATCTTTCCCCATGCATCTTTTGAAAGCTATCCAAGCTGACACTCCTATTCTCATACCGGTCAGAAAATTGGAACTCTATATGCTCCTGCTCTCACACAAGGTTCAAAGAATGAAATATGGACAGTCAAGACTTCCTCGATTCTCGAAAGCCCTCGCTATGTGATTGTTTGTTTCCAAAAAGATCGTGATTACACGGAAGTCGACAATGATCCAACAATACTCCATAATCTCAATATCACCAATATAACGTTGGCTCTGATCGGCGAGAATTACCCTAAAAAAATATGCATATGAATTTTGCAAATATCGATTATTTGCAAGCCTGTTTCAACTTCGCACAATTTGGTCTCAGCTACAAATAACCAATAATGGTCTTCACCGAAAGACCGACTTCACAGAAAATTTCCTCTTCGTCATTGAATGTTCCAGAAGGGACAAAAGCATCAAAAGTTCCATTGGTGATGTAAAACTTGTAATCGAAGCATCCGAAGAATTTCCACAGAATACACGAGCCTATTGTATCATTGTGCACGACACTGTCATTGAACACCTCCCACCCAGCGAAATTATTTAGAAAAGGAACTCAGCATTTGATTTTGCTTCAGTACCAATCGCAGAGTCAACATGAGAATAACTGTTGTAGATATTTGAGGTTTCATCATCGTGCAACAATTCCATCCTAAGGGGATATATTTTAGGATTGAAATTCATTGTAGTAATTTTTCACTGGCATCAAAAAAAACATTTTCCTGTTTTTATTTCTTCTTTTTCACGTAACCCCACACCTGATGAATATGATGAACCAAAAAAAAGGCTACACGAAAACGTTTTGTTATCTCTCCATACCCTTCAATTCCACGTGTTTTCTGTGATCCCTCGTTCCCCCATTTTCACCTAATATTCGACAAATGACATATATTCACGAAAACGAAAAATGAATAAACGCATGTGAAACAACGCATTTTGAAATGTCATTGCTGAATACTGCGCTTACCCATTTTTGAACGTTAACCCCAAAACCGCCGCCGCCATGTTCTGTTAGGTAAAGAAAATATAT
>WOGR01005720.1:0-13592 GCA_015342045.1 Leptinotarsa lineolata | reverse complement strand
CTCCTATCTTTGGTCAAAATCATCCTCATTGAGTTCATGAACAAGTTTGATTTTTTAAGGATGGAATTTGTGGTTTTCAAGGATTCTTCATGCGCTCATATGGCTTTTTCCTGCCATTGCTGATAAACCTTTGATACTTAACCTGGTATTGGCGATGACTTGACCAATCACTCCAATCGCATTATCGTCATTCATTACCCTTCTCTAAAAATTCCTTTTTTTATTCAAAACCGAACCTGTCTCCCTGAATTTTGTGACCAAATCCAGAACGTGATTTCTGATAAGGTGTTTACCAGGGTTTTTCTCGTTGAATAGAATTGATGTTCGATCAGCATCTTGGTAGTTGCCAAAAAATAAAGCAATAACTGAAACCCTTTCAGCAGTAGTGTAAGTGATTTTTAAAGAAAACAATCGAACTATGTACTAATGAACACTGGAAAAAGGGGAGTGAGTATTGATTCCCAAAAAGAGATTTTATTTAACAAGAAACTTATAAGTAGAACTTCTCGAAAAGTTTTTTATTTAGGCATATAAGTCACCTAGTGGTCTATCTAATATATTATTAACATGGCAATTTTACCTACAAATTATTTCGGAAACTAATCGTTACATTTTTTTTTAACAAAGTTGTGAAGGTATTTGAAAGACTCTAAAACAAGGTGCCACTCGACTTACTTTCCTCATCTAAATAAGAGTCATCGAACGCACCCCTCCGAGGGGGTGCGTACTACAAATAATCTGATTAGTCTGAAAGGTGTCCCCTTCCAATTAGAAATCGACGTGTCCAAGCTTTTTCTGAAAATCCTACTCATAAACGGCTATTCATAAACGGCTATTCATAAACGGCTCTGTTTAGTTTTCGTTGTTACACACTGTTTAAAGTCACATATGTATAAGAAGTACGAACTGATTCAATCCAATGATTCTGATTCAATAAAACTCAAAGTCGATTTTCATGGGACCACTTTGGTAATCCATGTGCTCTAGAGATCTCCAGCACTTCAATAGATTTTTTCAACTGAAATTTTTTGAATTACCTAGACACTCAAGAGAAAAATAGTCATGAGTATTTCTAAATCCTATGAAAATTCTCACATATCAATAAGGTCTCACTCTTCCTCCAATTGAACAAACACTGAATAGAATCACTCTCACCATCAATGAATAACTGTACAATCACAATGTTTCTGGTGGGTAGCAGAGAAGCAAGACTCAAGCATACAAAACGCTTAGGTGCAGTCTTGTCATCTAACAGAAACTTTATAATAATCGTCGATATGTATCTTTATCTGCACACTTCAATCTAGATTGCTCATTTGTAGTAGACATTAATATCAATATTATGGATACAGACGATGACAAAGTCAATGACTATTTAACAACGATGAATGAATATGGATGAACCGCTCTCATAAATGCACCAACACGACTTCTCAGTTGTCTAGACTACATTTTTGTAAATCTTCCAGTTATAAATTTTAACATATAGTATCGTTAACCATACAAATTTAACAGATCATTCAACTACCATTGTGCAAATTAAAAATGAGGATATATAAACTAAACATGTACACGGAAAAATTCATCAAACCATTCAATGGAAATAAATTCATTGAAAATATCAAAAATATAAATTGGCAAATTATCCTCTCCGACAGCATTTCAGACAACACCACTAAAAGACTAGTGAATGTTCTGCATAATGAAGTCGAACAATGTACAAGTTACATACAAGTTACATGAAAATGAAAAGAAATAAAGAAAATGAGGGAAAAAATTCGATTTCAGCATCATAAGTTGAATCTGTTAATAGAAAAAATTGTCTATATTTACAATTGGAGGGAGATTCTTATTACGTAACTTTGACAAATGAATACAAAAATTATAAAACTACACTTCATAGACTGATACAGAAAACTAAAAATGTGAATTATGAGAACAAAATCAATGAAAACAAAAGCATTCCTAAAAATCTGTGGAGGAACATAAATGAAATAATGGATGAGAATGAAAATGGAAAAGATGATATTTAGTTCATAAAAGACAAAAATATAACTCATGATATAGAGAGAATAGCAGACATCTTCAACAATACGTATATCAACAAGGGAAAAATCTATGAAAATAATAAAAAAAACACTCAACCATAATTTTGTGGAAAACATAAATTCAAAGCGAATATTCCTCAAATCCTCCATTCCAATCGAAGTTTCAAATATATTTAGGGAACTCAGAAATAACGAAGCACCCGGAATTGACAACTTCAACAGCGGAACAATAAAACTGGTTGTACAATATGTTGCGGAACCCATATCACAAATTTTCAATCGAGTAATAGAAACAGGGCACTTTCCGACTTGTCTTGAAATATCTATAGTTACTCCGATCTTCAAGATTGGGAATAGGGATGATTTAATCAACCATAGAGCAGTATCTTCAATAACTAGTCCCAGCAAGATTCTGGAAAATACATTGAACGTGATACTAAATTCCTTTCTTAGAGAGCACAAAGTACTATCAGATTCACAACTTGGATTAAGACACGAAAAATACACTCAAAATGCCGTAATGAATTTAACAGATTATATTTACGAAGCACTGGATGAGAGGGACCTCACAATAGGTTTTTTAAATTTATCGAAAGCGTTCAATTTTGCTGTGAAGTCTAGAAAACATCGGTATTAGGGGCCACGCATTGAAACTATTCGAATCATATCTGGTGAATAGAAATCAAGAAGTAAAAACTGAGAACATCAGAAGCAGCAGAAGAATAATTGAATGCAGGATACTCCAAGGAACGGTTCTGGGACCAATATTATTCTGCATATATTTGAATGAAATATTTCCGGTAGGCTCATCCGAGCACATTTTCAGTTTTGCAGATGATAGTTTACTCTGAAGAAATATGGTCAGTGGTGAAGGAACAGACAGAAAATGACCTAGAAATAATTGAAAATTGGTTTTATTATAGACAACTGTGTCTGAATTTCAAACAAACGTGTTATCTATCATTTGAAAACTACAAGTGCTCTCTACGAATATATCAGCATTTAATAATTCAGAAGTATTTAGAAATAGGCGCATGTATTTAGGAATTATGATACACATTTGAGATGGGATTTCCATAAGAATCATCTGACGAAAAAATTAGGATGCATTTTTTTAAAATTTGAAGAGTTCAAGGAAAAATATTGATTTGGAACTACAAAAATTGTGTATTATTCACTAGTACAAAGTCATCTAACATACTGCATAATAGAAATGGGCGGGGTATCGATAGCCAACCTTCATCCACTGAAAGTAATTCTTAGGAAATTCTTGAAAACAATTATGAATAAATCCCCCTGTTATTCTTGTCATAAACTTTATGAAGAAAGTGGTATATTTGATTTGAGACAGCTCTTCTACAAAACTCTTGCGTTATACTAACACAAGCTAAAAAATAGCTTGAGCAAACCTAAACACGAAAACAATACACGCAATAAAACTAAATACATATAGTGTATCATACACTCGCAAGTCTAAAGGACAGAAATCATTCAGTATCCTAGGACCGATTGTTTTCAACTTCTTACCCAATAACATAAAGAATGGAAATCATTTCTAAAACTGGAAATAGCTGATATTTTAGAAATAGTCATACATCAATCAGATACTTGGTTACGATACCGTTATCGGCATAAAGGCAAATTAAAATGAAACCGGAACGGGGAAAGTGGAATTTGTATATAAGGCCCCTGCGTTTTTCTTCAGTTCCATCTCATATGAGCTCAATGGCAAGAAAGCTTTCGAGGATACCTGTGTTATACAGTACCTGTGTTATAAGGCAGTATATTCAATAACTATAATCTTGTCTCATGTAGAAAACAATCTCTATGGTTGATCAGATCTTGCGAAGATAACAATTGTCTGATGATTATTGCTGCTGATACTGGTCTCATTACTGCTGGATTGATATTCAATAGTATCGAGCTGAAAGTGAAACATATATTTTCCAATGATGGAATCAAACTGATATTGTTCGAGCAATGAAGTCTAATACACCTCTCATAAAACCATGGAACATCTGCCTTCAAGCGAGATTATTCGTTGTTCATCAGGAAAATATTCCGAGTGAGGCATTTTGTTGTGACAGAGAGTCTGACAATGAAGCTTCAGGGTTTCCGTTTTTTCGCCGAGGTAGGTGGATCTGTAATTGGATGTGACTGTGTTCTCATCGGCGAGGGAGCGGAAGGTCACGCCGTCATATTGCACGTGCCAGCAATATAAGTTCCTTTGTGAATTGATAGTTTCATGTCTGCCATCGGAAGATGTAACATCAATATATGAAAATTTATAAAGCATTAAAAAATAAGTGCAGTATTGCATACAACTGAACTGTAGTAGACAAGACCTGTTGCATCTGAACGAAAGCAAAAGCCAATATTCGAGAGAAGGAGTGAAAAATAGAAAGCTAGACGATGAAGCTTTTAGCCATAGACGTAGAAGAATCTGATGTAGATTAGGAGTTGCTTTCGAAGAAAATAACTATCGCCGATAGTCACGATAGTCACGAAATATTCATAAACCACAAACTAGTGTTGACACGAAATACATGTGTCAGAGAAAAACATATTCCAAAGGTACTACAGAAGGCTTCCATACGAAATTCTCACACTGTTTGAGGTACAGATCTTTGAATTCCAAAATTAATAATACCCATTTTAAAAAATTGATATTTCTACATCGAGAAGAATATTATTTTTTCATATCATCACATATTCGACTAGCATTCGCTAGACCTTTTCCTTTCTTCAGTTATATTCAGCTCTATATCAACATTTTTGCAGATGTAAATATTTCAGACAAGAAAATACAGTGAAGTCAGAATGTTTAACCTGATACTAGTAATAACTGAACTTTTTCTATCCACAGACGTCTATTGTTAGTCCGTTAGTGAACGCAATGTTTTTGCGTCCACTAACGGAACCCAAAATTGTTGAAATGGTAAAGAGCGTAAAGCATTCAAACGCAAGTGGTCATGATGAAATGTTTATTGAAATTTATTGAAAAAAAGTTCTTATGAACTTTGCAGCCCAATAACGTATATCATGAACTTTTTTACTGAAAATGGAATTTTTCCGGATATTCTGAAACTAGCAAATGTAACACCAATTTTTAAAAAAGGGAATAGAAACCTTTATGAAACTACAGGGGAATCAGCTTACTCCCAAGTATTCGCAAGATTTTTGAACTCAATCAAAAAAATCAAATAATGTCTTTTTTCACAATTGAAACCTTTTTTCAGAAAACCAACACGGTTTCACAAAAAAATAAAAATACCGAAACAACATTTTATAAGTTCAATGGGCATATGGTTAATGCACTTGATGGTAAATTCCATATTTGCGGATTGTTCATAGACTTTTTTAGAGCTTTAGATTGCGTTAATCATGGAAATTGGAAAGAAATGGTGTAAGAGGAGTTGCTCTAAATTTAATAAAATCCTTTCTGGAATATAGAGGTCAACGTGTCAGTGTTGGAAACACTCCCAGTCAGTGGGCAACCATTGGGTAGGTTTTCCCACAGGAATCAATCCTTGGACCTATACTATTTTTGATATATGCAAATAACCTAATGAAATATTTTCATCCTTGTCACTGTACGTATGGCAATGTACTTTTCAACAAGAAAATAATAAAAAAAATGAAAATGAAATTGATCTTGTCACTATTCGACATTACCATTATTTTGAACTTTTCAATTATAACCATGATCCTCAATTTTACTGTTGGAGTATTTCACTACTTTTATGTGTTTACATTTATTTTTCATCTTTTTATCTTAATTCTTTCAAAAAATTCAGAAAAGTACTTGTGTGTAAATATATGTATATGAAAAGAACCGAAACTTATGACGTTTTCCTTGTTATTGTACTGAAATAATTATCCACTGTTATGTACTTTCCAACAAGCGGAATGAATCAATTATAATTATTAATTTTATTATTTATTGTTGATGATTTCAATATTTTGATGATTTCATTTCACAACTATCTTCATACCTTCTCATATATATCACATAAATATTTCAAATGATTATTTGGAATTAGTAATACAGAATAGATATTACGGTAGTCGAAAAGAAAATATGTCTTAAATAAAAATAGACGTCAAAAAATTGTTCACATAAGTGTTTCTTCAGATAGTTAGGTATCACGAATTTCATTCCAGATGGTATTTTTTTAATCAATCTAAGTATTCAATAGAAATTTTGATGAATTTAAATCACGAATTTCATTCCAGATGGTTTTTTTTAATCAATCTAAGTATTCAATAGAAATTTTGATGAATTTAAATTGAAGAAAAGGGAAATAAACGTTGCATAACTGAAGTTTTTTGAGAAAGAATTTCATACTTAGCATTCAGATACATTCAGAACATGGAACATATCTGAAAGTCATTTATGGAATTCGAATCATTGTTTTACATTGGTTTGTGACAAAAAAAATTCTGTCATGGAAATGTAATGAATATATCAATATTCTGTGGACAAATCCATTTCATAACTCACTTCACAAGTGAATTTATACCTTTTCAGATTTCATGATTATATCTTTGAACCCTGAACCTTGAAACCAAAAAATTTTGTCTGTCTTGGCAGAATAAAAAATAGATTTATTTAACACCGTCTCGACTTAAAACTACCCACTATTTCTTTGAGAATATTCAATAGTACTTTGTTTTTTCAATTCTATTTTTTGATTTCTAGAAACAGGACCTCTGTACAAATTTTTCTCCTCTCCAGAAATTCATTTTCTCATATTGTTCCTTTTTTGTTTTCAGAACGAGTATAGATTATCGTCTATTAGAAATCATATAGGACTTAAAAATTATCAGTTCTTATAACAAACAAAAGACATTTATTTCATATAGTTCTTCAGTGAAATCTGTTGGACGATTCTCGAATATTGAAGTAGTAATAATCCATATTTCTACTTTCTGTTGTGAAATCATTCTGAGTTGGAGACGAGAATAGGAATAATCTTCAATAATTCGTGGGGTGAAAACTGCAACTAGGTAACTACAAATCAGCGGTTTTGGAAAAAACTCAAATTATTGTTTTTTCATGATTTTGGTATGTAAAGGCTTGATCTTGATGGAATGTTATTTTACTGCAACTTACCTAGTTTCAGTACTGAAAATATATCCGATATTTATTCAGATACCAAATGTTCAAATGTGATATTCTATATAAGAATGATGTTTTGGTTCGTTTTATATTCAATTTATGAAATCTTGCTTGTGAATAAATTGTTATTTGCGATCTTTTATTGTATTGACAATAATACACTGCGAAACTCGTCTCATTTTACAAAAAAAAATGAAAAATTTTATAAGAACAGCAAACAAATCAGTTTGTTGAACAACTAGTTATGTGAACTTGCCTAGTTATAGAATGGATTTTTTTCTGACGAAAACCTTATCTAGTTTTGAAAATTCTAAGTAGCACCTGTAAACTGTCTGCAACTGTTACCTTGTTCTGGTATGTGAAAGGTAGTATGTTGTATATGAAAACAAAAAATATTTCCCTTCTTACCTGGCCACTTTTCATACACAAAAGGTCATGAATATGAAAGACTCCTGAAAAAGCATCCTATTCCCGAATACACAATTGATTTTCTGTTCTCAGCAGACTTTGAAAATTTTATTACCGTTTTTTCGACGCCCGCAGTGTTCGTGAATTGGTTCGGGTGAGAGTCAAAGCACACTGCATAGAAGTGGCACTCACCAACTTTTAATGGATTAAAAGGTCAACTTCGCAACACTTTGATGAAGTAATAACTACGTCAGTAGTAACATGGTAGATAGTTGAATCAGTTTTAGTTCCCTGTCAATTAACGGATATATTGAGATTCGAAATCAGCTTGTTACATTGATTTATAAGTTGTAAGTTATTTTTGAGAAATAGCCAAAAATGAAGCGTATGTCCTAATCGACTGAAATCTTTCATCAATGAATGAAAAACATACACAAGAATTTCATTAATATCTTGATTCAGAATTCAAATGAATAGAAGTTGAACTATCAGCTCAAAAATCAATTATGTATTTGGTGACAAAAAACTCTTGGCTTCCTACTTCTCAATTCTAACACAAACATTGTGGAAAACTTTCGAGAGAAGAAAGAAAGCAATGCAGTTCAAAATGAACTCGCTACGAAGATCTGCTGATCATGCTTCGGCGGTATACGTACCGCCGAAGCAAGTACCATATGAATATTGGATTATATGAAAATCACTTTTAATCTGCTGATCATGCTTCGGCGGTATACGTACCGCCGAAGCAAGTACCATATGAATATTGGATTATATGAAAATCACTTTTAATCATCCAGTTCGTTCTCCAAATATTCGTTATGGAACTGAATCAGATATCAATAGATATCATATCTATCCCAAGTCCTTCCTCCACTATTTGACTCCGAAGCGAACTTGGACCACGTCACACGATTTTGACTAGGCGACTTTCAGATGGTTTTGGGTTTAACTTTGGATGACCTTGAATTGCATTATTCAGCCTTGAGCATTTTCACCCCAGAACTTCTATTTCCTCGAAACTGAAGTCAGAAACTTGTACTCTGGGCTACTTTCTAAGATGACTACATGCAAAAGTTGAGAAATCGATAAATTTTTGAACTCAGTTCTGATAATGAAAACACGTGAAATAACAAATATTTTTTATGATCGCATTCTGTGCAGTTTTACTCATTTTATTTTCTCAGAAAAAATTATATCATCAACAAAACCTCTTTTTGAAGTCATGTACTGAATGATATCATCATTTTTCTTGAGTTTTTGTTATCATTTGTTGGTTATGTTCAGTCAATGACATTTTTCCTTTCATTGAGTGAAAATTATTCCAAGTTTTGGCAACACCGCTGTAGGTTTAAAAAATTATAGATCAACGTAGTTGAGAGTAGTAGGCAAAATATTGTGCTTCAAATCCAAATCAAAAAAGACAAAAAATATATAGACAAGGTATTCGCCGGTGGTATCATGGTATCGAGTAGGTGATGTCTGTGTTAGTACGGCTTCTCCTAATTCTCCTTTTATTCTATCCTTTTTTTCCACATTATTTTTTCCAAAACCAGAAATCGGTGAAACTTATTCAACCTTCACTGGGTTATTATTCGGTGCATTCTGTGTTGGAGGCTCTTATTTCCATCACAGAACAAAATTTTGGTCCTATTTGAGTCGGCTTAGTGGTTAGAAAAACTTGAATTGTTTTTTCTCTTTCCCGAATTGGTTATAACTATAAAAAACTGAAGTAGTCAGGTCTTTAGCGGTGTTGCTATAATGTTCAGTATATCGGGTAGATTTTAATTACGGTCAAATGAAAATATTGTGCATTGTTTGAATTTCAGGAGTTGAAATTTTCAAACAGATATAAGTCAAAATGAGTACGGTAGCAGATAAAAAATTCAAAATGTTAACAGCAGGAAAAGAATCTGTTTTCTCGATTTTGCAGAAACTGAATGATACCTTAAAATAACTGGAAACGGCCCAAGAAATCGAAGCTTTCAAAATATTATATTTGACTTCAGATACTACAAGAGAAGCTTCGAATTTAATATTAGATCAGATCAGTGAAGTGCAGTTTGAAATAGATGGAACCGGATTATAATCTTCTTCCAACTATGAATCAACTTTGTGGTCACATTCAATTGGCTGCAAAAAGAATAAGAATACCTCCTGTTCGATCTAGTCAACCTGGTGGTAATAGCGGCAATATTATAATAGATAATGGACTTCCTTCCCTGCCGAAAATCAAAGTACCGGAATTTTCGGGGGAAATTCTACAGTAGGAAACGTTTCATTTGCTTTTCCCACAATAAAATTCATTATATTGTGAGGAGTTTTCGAAGACCGGCCTCTGGAATTTGTGCGGGACTTTCTATCACCGGCGATAATTATAAAATATGACCAAAAAATATGAAAATAAGCGCAAGTGAGCGGACAGTTATTTGCAACAAATTTTTGATTTTCAGCCGGTGCAAAGTGAATCGGCAAAAAATTCAGATGTATTTCTAGAAAGATTTGATGTAGCGGTCTCGGCAATGATAAAATTTTATTTACCAGATTTAGCAGACTTCATGTTGCTGTATCAGGCTTTGGCCACATTAGATTACAATTCTGTTAGGGTTTTTGAAATGAAACAAGATAGTGCAAAAATTCCAACTTATGAAGATTCAATAAAATTCTTAAAAATCAGGCAAAAGTTTCACATCGGGATAAAACAACATCGGTGTCGAATGAAAGCAATATTGATAAACAAACAAAGACAATCAAATCTTCAGTGGTAAAACAATCGAAAAGGAATGGAATGACATGCGTTTTCTGTCAGAAAACAGATCATTACTCAGGTAGATGTGGTAAATCCAAATTCTTGTCACCGGGACAAAAATACGAAGCTGTTAGAGACAATGGCTGGTGCTACAATTGTTTTTCAAATAAGCACAGTGTGAAGCTTGTCCTAACGAGCGGTTGTGTGTTCCAAAAAACATCACATTTTGCTTCATTCGGGAAAAACAAATTCAGTTAGTGGATCGACTGGGGACGTGGCCTCAGGATCAACCATTGAGAGGGGGAAAAAGGTTAGTAATGATACATCAGCGGTTGATGTGCATTTGTGTAAGGAACCTAATGCGGTATCCTCAAAGGATGATTCAACCTATGCAACTTTGCTTTTTTCTATGCTGGTTTTCATGGTAACAAGTTCACTTGCAAATGCTACGGCTAGATTCATTTTGGATTCGGGTAGGGAAGCTAATTTACTAACAATCGGTTGTTGTGAAAGTCTGGGCTTGAAAATTTCGAAAAATTATTCTTCGGTATACGGTTCAGGAGGTTCGATTCAGAAATTTAAAGGAAGTACAATTTTCACAGTTGTTTCTCGGTATAATCAACAAAAGAAATAAACAGTTAGAGCACTAGTGCTTGATAAAATCACCAAAAAATTGCCAAAATTTTAAATTGATATAGGCGCATTTTCCGCTTTAGACGAGGTGGAATTAGCAGATAATAATTCAGATAAACATGCGGAAATTGATGGGATTTTACGAGTGTGTTGATTTATTGGAAGAAGGTCGGATTACTCGGGTAGCGGATACTTCTGAAGCGGTAAAAGCAACATTAGGTTATGTTGTGGGATAAGTTCCAATAGTACGATCAAATCATTCAGTATTTTTCTCGGTAATTTCTGGGAAATGGAGGAAGTACCTGAAGGTTTTGTTTTGGATCCGGAAGATATAGAATATGAAAATATATATACTAGTTCTTTTAGTAGGGACTTCTCGGGATGGTATACAGTGGCGTTACCGTTTAAAATTCTGTCAAAAACTTTGGGTTATTTGCGGAATAATGCACAATTACGGTTACTTTCTTTGGAAAAAAACTGGCAAGGGCTCCCAAGTTGCGAATTGGATACAATAGAGTAATGCAGGATTTTATAGACCAAGGTCATATAAAATTATTGAATATTGACGCAAATGATTCGTGATCGTATTATATTGGTCATCATCCAGTGATTGAACCAAGTAGTACAAGCACGCCGGTGAGGATAGTTCAAGATGCTAGTGCTCCAATGGCTAGTGTTTCTTTATATAATATCTTATACCGGAGGAGCAAGTTGCAGACAGACTCAGTTACTTTAATAGTGATCTTCCGGTTATTCAAGGTAGCATCGACAGCAGACGTCCGGCAGTTATATAAACAGATTGATGTTATTGAGAATCATTGGCGTTATCAAAGGTTACTGTGGCGTTTTAGTCCAGATTGTCCAATTGACACTTAAGAAATAAAAGTTGTAGCTTTTGGATCAAAATCGTCACCCTTTTTGGCTTTACGCACTGTCCAACAATTATTTTAGAATGAAGGAAATACATTTTCTCTAGCGACAAAATTTGTTTCATGGGATATCTAAATGGATGATTTTTGCACGAGTATGAATTCAAAAAACAAAGCTTTGCATTTGTACAAGAAATCAGTTAATTTATTTCAAGCTGGTTGTTTTGACTTAACAAAATGGACTACAAATTCAAGGGCATTGTTGAATGAAATTCCAATAGAAAAGCGGTTAGCGGGAAATGTACTTTTCCCCTCGGATACACAGATATTAGGTAAACAATGGTATACAGAAACTGACGTTGTAAGTTACAAGGTGCATAACCCGAATCAGAAATATACAAAACGAACAATTTTGTCGACGTTGGCTAAATGTTATGATCCGATTGGTTTGTTGGCGGCTTACATTTTGTATTTGAAATTATTGATAAAAATTTTGGGAAAAGATACGATCGGAATGAGAATATCTTGAAAGGTTTGAAGTACCTAGGCATTCAAGAGTAATAGAACGAAACTTTTCAATGGTTTCAGCTTTTGCGGATACCAGCTTGAATGCATACGCAGTGTATCATCGAATAATGATGTTGGAGTTCAACTTGTGTGTGCCAAGTCAAAGGTATCTTCGTCCAAACGGTTGACAGTTCCACGATTGGAACTTTCAGCAGCTCTTTTGCTTTCTAGTTCTGTTGAATATTTTTTAAAACCTATAAAGAAAGCATTTTGATTACAAAAACCTTAGCTTCTTCAAATTTTTGCACAATTTTGAGCTGGTTGAGACCATCTCAATCTAGAGATGTATTTGTTGTGAATCGAATCTCTCAAATTCAGGAAAATATACACGGAGTTTTTTGTTATCACATTGGAGGTATCAAAAACCAGGTCGATTGTTTATCGCTAGGTCTATTTCCGGAAAAATTAGTTATATGGACCCGCATGGATAGAATTACCTCCAAATGAATGGCCCTGTTTTCTTGATGAGTGTAATTGAACTGAATAATGATACAGAAGTGGATTTTCATCATCCATTATTAGATTCATCAGAGCGGCATTCATCATGACATGAAATTCTACGCATAACAGTATGAGATCTGAGATTTTTGAAAATTATTCCCGATAGAAAAATGATTTCATCAAAAAATATCCATACTGCGGAGTTGATTTCAATAAAACTTGTGAAGATGAAACATATCGGATTTGAAATTCAGATGTTGAAGTCAAATAAGTCTTGTTCATCTAGGTTAATCAAATTACATCTTTTTTTGCAAGATGGTTTGATGAGAGTGGGTGGTAGATTAGCTGAGTAAAATTTGAATTTTTGCCAGGAACATCCTTTGGTTCTTCCAGCTGAAGATGCTCTGACTAAAAAGTTGGTAGATTTTCATCATTAGATCAATCTTCATACTGGTGCTTACGTATTAGAGGCAATCTTCATACTGGTGCTTACGTATTAGAGGCTATTTTGTGACACATTTATTGAATTTTAGGAGAAAGAATACACAAATATTATCAGCAGTTCGGACTTCCATTGTCTAAAAATCACCCGAAGACGATTGTAGATACTAACAATCGAAACGTCGTGAAGTAACGTGGTTTGAAATCACTCAACTTTCAATCATATTAATTTATTTTATTTTATTTATTCATTTTTTCATTTGTATTTTATTTCACTGTGAATTCTTTTCAAGTTTTTTGCTTAATATATTTGCCAT
>WOGR01005719.1:0-13594 GCA_015342045.1 Leptinotarsa lineolata | reverse complement strand
AGAGCGGTACACATCAGAAATACGCGACGGACTGTGGCTGCTCATCGGTTTGAGGTTCAACTCAGTACACCTTGAACTTCACTGTTCAAGAACTCTTCCATTTGTAGAACTATGTTTATGTGGAATAAACTTCCTGATAACGTTTTTCCTAATGAATATGATATCCAGCGATTCAAATCCAACGTGACTAGCTACTTTCACAAGGCACCGCTCTTATAGCGCCTCAAAAACTTTCTGTAGCGCTTGTGTTTCGTCCTTGAAAAAAAAACTTTCGATGAAACCATTCTTCCGTACGGCGATGACATTGCCTACGATAAACCTACAACCATAAAAAGTAGAATTTGGAACCTGTAACGTGAAATGAATCTGGCGTGACATCAGAAAAATATGCACGACTGTCGTCTCCTGATGATGCTATCATCAACTTTGTCCCCCGGGAGAATTGGGCTGAAAGCAATAGCTCAATTCTTCCTAAATATCTTAAGAGTCTGCCTTTCAGCAAAATTTCAACACTTTTAAGATCATGTGGTGGTAAAATTCTAGATATTCTGAATGTATTTGGAACTGTACCCTAAAAAAAACGAATATCAAAATTGTTGATGGTTCTACTAACTGTGCAAAATTTCTACAGCATTAGATGCAAATGCTATCTCCCACGACAATCTACCTGATACCATAAAAAGGCGGAATTCTGAGAAACAGCATTGTAGCTAATTCGAAGCTACCCACCCAATCAACAATGAAGTGTAATAACCTGTGAAGTTGCCAGTAAATGTAAAACAGTATAAAATATAGTACCACAAGGCACAGTCCTTGCCATTTTGCTCAAGTCATACTTATGCAATTCATCAAGATCGAATGTCATTCACAAACAGATCAATTTTAATTTCAATGAACAAAGTCAAAATATATTCAGGTTCAGAAAGGCAAATTTTCCTCTGACGTATGAATTAGTATCATTGGTCTACTGGAAAGAAATACTTGAATGCTCGCACGTTAACAATTCTTGAGATAAAACTTTTCAGTGTCGCTATTTTTTGGGTTCGTCGATTTTTTGCCACCAGCGCCAACAAGAAAATACAACAAAGTCTCAGGTCGGCTGAAGACAAAAGAGACCCACTATCAGCAGCAGGCGTATATCGTACACAGTTCACTTGTAGGAAGGTATATATCGGAACTACCATAAGATCCATGAGAACAAGGTTGAAGAGCATAAAAGAAACTGCAGACTAGGGCAAACGGACTTGTCAGCTGTGGTGGAACACGTACTCAGTGACGAAAACCACAGGATTCTGTTTAAAAACACAGAACTCATTGACCCCAACCAGGGATACCATAGCCTACTGGTACGGGAGGCAACTGAGTGGGTCTATAATCGACCCTCTACCGCAACCCGCAATGGTTTGTTGTGGCTCACACCTATTCAAACTCGACCAAATGAAACCAGCTACGTGACGAAGCCGATTAGTTTGTATTATGAGTGATTTTTCGGGTCAGATGGTGAGAGTGTGGTTCTACGAAACTCTGAGAACCTGATTTGACCCACAGCGGGGCAGGCACAAAGTATATGCTCTGCTGTTTCATCATATTTCAAACAAAGGCGACACACACTGTCTTCTGAGAGTCCTAGTGTCTGCATATAATGATTCAGACGACAGTGACCTGTAAGGAGGCCTATTAGACGTAGTTCATCCCTACTAAGGTCCAACAACTATTTGGTTTCAAGCTTCGAAAGGTGATTGAACGCCTTGGAGTGAGCCAATCCTGGAAGATTTTGCCAGAAGTCTCTAAAACTTCTTGCCATCCAGGTGTTCAATGTTTGTTTGGCAAAGCCTAAAGCAATGCCTTTGACAGGTTCTGGTCCGATGAAGCTACTTGCAGCACCCTCTTCTGCAAGGGAGTCAGCAGCCTCGTTGCCTTTCAGGCCAGTGTAGCCAGGAATCCAGACCAGAGACAATTTGTTGAGCCTTTCTATTGAGGAAAGTCGTTTTTGGCAGTTTACTACCAATTTAGACGTTGCTCGGTAGGAGCCAAGAGCTTCCAACGACGCTTGATTATTTGAGAAAATTTATATTGACTTGTGTGCGAGGTTGGATTCTACCAATCTCTTCGCACACAATTCAATAGCAAAGAAAGTGGCGTTAAATCGTCCAATTTTCTCTTCCTGGTGAAGAGGATTATCACACTTTTGCTGGGGTTGCCAGACATCTGCTTCCTCTGGCATCAACTGTGAACCACTTCCATAGCACTTTGGAGGATATTACAAGCCACGTGGACCTTGCCAAGATGACAAGGTCATCTGCATAAGCTTGCAGATCTACTTCTCTTCCAACGAGGGCATCAAACAGACTATCCAATAGAAGCGACCAAAGAGGGGAGATAGTATGGCATAGATCCATACAGTTATGGTCGATTCTATGCCTTTTCCAGCCAAGGCTGATCCTATAGATCCAGGTAGTGCATCATCAAATGCTTCTTCTATATCGAGAAATAAAGCAACCGCAATTTCCTCGTTGTCAAGGGACTGGATGAAGGGAGTTCAAAGGAAAACTTTCGAAATGGTATAGGGGGCGACCATGCAACAAAAACGCATCAAATGAAATGAACAGGTGTTGTGATGATTGAGAAAATATAATACAAATTTCGGATAGAATCAATTATTTTGAGGTTCAATTCAGTGCACCTCGAACTTCACTGTTGGAGACTTTTTCATTTGGAGAACTGCGATTATGTGAAATAAACTTCATGAGAACATATTTCCAAATGATGTCAATCCAACGTTAATTGCTACTTTCGCATAGGCGCCGTTCTTAGAGCGCCTTATAGATTTTTCTGCAGTGCCTGTGTTTTGTCCTTGAAAAAAAGGTTAAAAAAATAATGATAAGTTGCCACTAGAAATAAAAAACTGTGAAAAATGTTTTTATTTTGTATAAAAAGTAATTTGATATCTTTATTGGAATATTTTCATTCATATCGACTTAATACTTATGAAAATATTGAAATTCTATATTTTGTGTTAATAATTGATTATAATAATTTGTTGAATATCATTCAATTTTTGTATTCAATAGCTTTGAAGCCTAATAAACAGATTATTATTGAAAATATTATTATCGAGAAGTTTCTCACACGTCATTCTACGTGTGAGTTGCCCTTTGATTAAGTGTTTACTAGTATTCACTGCGGAAATAATATGCTGATTGCACTCAAGATATTTTCGCCGATAACACTCCAAAAATAACAAGAATAAATTTCAATGTTTATCAACAAGTTCTCCATTTATCAATGCACCGTCACCTCACTGTGATGACTTCTACACTTTTCATTAAGGAATTATAAACCATAACAAGAATGATTTTTTCAACGACACAGGACTTGATTCACGAATATCAAAGATTAACGAGGCTACCCAAGTTGGCTTGCAGCTTGCACTGCAAGGCAACTGGATGAAATCAGAGTTGAAAAATGAAGCATCCGTGATTCGACACCAAGACAGTGCTTCGATTGTAGATTGTCTTCTTGATCTCATACATTTCGTTTTCGGTAGAGGAAATTGTTAGAGACGACACTGAGTTGCAGGGAAGGTTACGTGGAAAGAAAAACTACGTATTCCAAGAACTTCACTTAGCAGCTTCAAAATGAATAAACAACAAATATGAATGGAAAACTCCACATACAATAATTACAGACGTATTCTTCAAACGACTTGATTGACATTCACTACTGTCAAAACTGCGTATCGTATACCGAATGTTGGCAGGAGTTGCCACATTCAAAATTTTTTGTAGGCAGCGCATTTTTATTCAATCTGATTTGAATGTAGGATAATTATATAATGTGCAATAAAGTATCTATTTGAAACTGATTAGAATTTTTTCAGAGAGAGCCATGAAATAAATCCAAAACAAGCACTTTTCCCAATCACCGGAACTGGATAACTATTCTCGACGCGTGTTTCACCTACCAAGGTTACCTAGCCTAATAATATCGGGGCTAACAATTCTACTTTGTCGATTCATTCGTTGAGCATCAAATTAGATTGCATATCAAAAGAATGCCTCATATGTAGTTGTACATCAATTTGAGCCCTACCTCAATACATCTCGAAATACACTTTCTATGAACTCTTTAATTCGAAGAACGATATTTTTGAGGAATAAACTTCCCAAAACCATTCTTCTAAATAAATCTCCATGAATTTGTATTGCAAATGCATAACTTTCTTTGAAACGTGGTTAAGTTACTGATCCAAACTGGGTAAAATAAATTTGATATCAACTGCAAGATTACTATGATTTGTTCAACATGATATAAGCAAATATTTTATTACTTAGCTATATGGTGGTATATATGTTATGGATTATCTGATAAATTATCTTTGCTATACTGGACGCCGAGATATTCAGGAATCACATTCGAAATAAGCTGATGAAAGTATTAGACACAGATCATCAGCTACATATAAGGACGCTGCCACAGATGCAGGGTACCAATGGTATGGGCTGATGAGAGTACTACGAAAATATACCTAGGGACATGCATGGAAATATTATTATGAAGGGGCCTTCTGAGAAAATACCTAAACTGCTTTGAAAGAACACAGATCAGCTGAGAATAATAACAGGACTACCTACTGGACAGTGTCCATCTAGAGGACAACTGAACAAAATAGAGGTGCATAACGGCGACATTCGCTGCAGGCAATTAAACAAAAGGACAGAGAAAGTCCGTCATGTTTTATGCGATTGTGACGCGCTTGATCACAGGAGACAAAACAATTCATGGACAATCAGAATTAGGTCCAAAAGAATATAGCACGCATCCAGCAAGGGACCTTTACAAACTACTACTGGAAACAAAATTATTAAGATGTCATAAATTTTAGGAGGAAAATGGTGATGAGTCCATAAGGCTTGAAAAGGTTGTTTTCGAAAGACTTGAAAGAAATTATTGACAGAAGGCTCTCAAGTAGCAAAAAAAAGGATAACAACCGCAATTCTTTCTGTGTTAGTGAGCATCTAGTTTCTCTGCCCTTATCTAGTTATCAATATGAATCAATGAATGTTTGATGGAATTGGTCGATACTGGATGAAAATCCATGATAACGAATTCAAGTAATACTTCATTTTGAGATTTTTACTAAACAGTTCACAAAATCAAAAAAACCATTTTACCATACAATAGCGAGGGTCGTCAAGCAAATTCATTGCAGTATCGAACTTGTCAGATGTGAAACATATTCAATACTTTACTGAACATACCTAAAAAAGCTATTAAATGCTGTTACTATAATGTTGTTGATGTGCTTATTTGTATACACAACAAAAAATTCTAATAAGTGAAATGACAATGTTGAATGCATACCTCTAGATTGATTATCGGACAAACTTGACCCTTCACCAACTGGTTGCTCATTATTAATGCATCTGATTTGGTTCAAGAGAAAAGTAATTGTGTCCCAATAGGTTATTGACTATTTCTCGAAGGCCCACAAACCTTTAGAAAGTGTGCGTTAATTTTCATTAGATTCTGCAAATAATTTCTTACATTGATTTCACATGATTATAAACTAATGACCATTTATTTTGTCCTTGTAGACCTTTAGTGTGATTCTTGTAACTATGAGTGTGCAGTGTTTCACAAAAAATTTGGTTGACTGAATTACCTGTTCAGCGCCTCCTTCTAAGGAGGCCTGCAATTTACTATGATTGTCGCAAATTTCAAAACAAATAACTCTCGTCTCGTCTAGACCTTATAGAATATCTGTCTGAATGCATTTTTTTCAGGAAATGCCTGATTCTGAACTGAAGTCAATATGATTACGTCTTATCAATAAACAAATAGTTGAAAACATCATTAAGATTTTGAGCAATGAACAAAGAAGATCAATTCTAAACAAGCAGCAAAATTTATTTTCCCCATTCTTCAAAATTATCGTCATAAAAATGTTCAGGTTTAAACTTGATTAGTGAAGGTGGTAGATCTATCCTATTTTCCATATTTTCAGGATATATCCAGAAAGTCCGAATATTATCTCCATCTTCTTTATTACTTGTTTCATTGTATTTTTGTATCCATGAACCCAGAGATGGTACTTCCGCCATTTGTTCCATTTTCTTTCTTTTCAATTCTTGAGAATGTTCAACTGTAAAAAGATATATACCTTGAATTGAGTTCACAGTAAAATATTCAGCAAGAGAAATGACTAAATATGTTCAGAGATAGACTTTTTGATAAAACGATCATTAATGTGTCTAGACAAAAAACTCATTTCATAATTATAAATAACCAGAAGTGAGTTCATGAAAATATTAATTTTCAACAGTTTCAAATTTTGAGTGGTCACACCTCCGAATTGCCAAGTTTAGACTTGGATGAGTCTAATTCAATTTATTTGGAAAACTAATGCATTACAAGTACAGAATAAAAACAAATATTAATTTCCAAATATCAAATTCCAAATAAATGTTATTGAAAACAATTTACTTCCTTCAACATCCTAAAATGAGTGAGTACTCAGTACGACATACTATACATACCTTGTTGTCTAAGTTCACAAAGTTCTTCTGGAGAATAATGTGTATACCGACAAATGCCCTCAAACGGACAACCCCCTTCATATTGAAAAAATCTTCTGCAAGGAGTTTTTAACAATTCTTCCTTCAACACTGTTTCTGGTTCTAGAAAACAAAAATATTTTGGAAAGAAAGACTTTGGCTTTCCATTTCTCCATTTTTATACATAAAAAATGTGGGAATCATCCAAAAAAGGACAGAAAGCAATTTATTTCAGAATAAACTCTATAGTAAAATGCGTAGTTCATGCAAATAAGTAACTTTCAGGCACACACTGGAAAAAAGCCCTCTTGAAACAACTACTTCTATATAAACGATGATAGAAAAAATACTTTTGAAACAACTACTTTCATATGAACATTGAACTACACAAAAAACACTTTTTTTCTATTCAGTTCGTACTCCAAACCCTTGATATGGAATTGAATCAGATAACATTGACAGGATTGCAACACAATATAGCATATGAAAAAGATTTAATTTCATTTAAAGTATGTTTCACTCTGAATGGTAATGGCTTATCAACAGCAATAAACTACCTGGTGTGATTTCAGTGCATAGAAAATCATGTAAAAGATGCAAATGTGCTACAGGGATGAACTTAATAAATTTTAATAACATTATACTGGATGATTTTCTACATAATGGGATTAAACCAGGTAGTTTATTGTAGTTGATGAGCCAATACCATTTAAAATGAAACATACTATACATGGAATACTGTCATCCTCAATGGCTGACATTCGATGTTTTGGAATTGCCTTGTTGCCAATCTGAATAACATAAGAAATGAAGCACTCAGTTTCAAATGAAGACTAAAAGTTTTGTGGAGAAGGCAATAGGGCAAGTTTCGAAACATCAGATGTCCGCCATTGAGAATGACAGTGTTCTATGTTAGTGAAATTTTACTTCTTTCATACATCATATTGTGTAGCAATCCTGTGAATGATATCTGATTCAATTTGTTTATGTTCATATGAAAGTAGTTAGTTGTTTTGTGAATATTTTTTCTTTTGTGTAATTCAATGTTTACATGAAAGTAGTTGTTTCGAAATGACTTTTTTTTCAAGTTTATGTATTTCTTGCTTACATGAACTACACATTTTTGTGTAGGGTTTATTCTAAAATAAATTGGAAGATTCCCAAATTTTATATGCATAAAGATGGAGAAGTAGAAAGCGAAAACCATCCTTTCCCAAAAATGTACCTCTTTCATAAAAATATTATGTGAATAGCATATTTCAAGATTTTATATACAAACCTCTACAGGCCTCATAATGCATATTTCTCAGTTTGATGTGATGGGAACTTTGTAAATGTTTTCTTCTAGCTTCCAGATCATCAATGAAGTTTTTGTCACAATAATCACAATAATACCTACGTCCCATGGCGGTTCTTGAAATATGTTCGATTCCAAATTATACTAGTTTCGAGAAGATAAAATCTGATTCAGTCACAGTATTATGCTAAAATTACAATTACAATAGTTCTTTGTAGATACATTATGTATATAACATCACTCGAGGTTGGTTATTATTACTTTTGACACGGAACCACAAAACATTATTAGTTGTAGACACAAAAATAATATGTTCTTAGGCCAATATCGGTTCACTAGTGTAAAAACAAACATCTGTCACAAGCAGGCGACTAATGAAAAAGCGAAATGACATTCATTTTATTCAACTTCATGAATTATCTTCATTATGAAATCATTGAGAGAATATACATAACGTAACCTACATTAGACGTAGATTCAACTAAAACTGAAGAAAACTGAAAAAGTTTAGGCTGAGAAAACTCGTGAGAAGAAACAAGAGTCACTCTCGATATCGGAATAGTCAATAAATCTTCCGTGTTCGTCAGTTCATATACCTGCTCACCTATCGTGTGACGTCGCTTTAGGGCGGGCGCATACATACAACTGTTGCATCGACTAAACTGTTTCGTCAAGTTTTGTACTTTCACTCAACTCAACAGTTTAATTGATGGAAGTGCACATACAATCGATTTTTTTATCTTCTCAAATCGACCAGTCTTTATTCAGCAACGCTCGAGTCAAGGTATTATAAACAATGTCAATTAACAAGAAAGTTTTAGTTTGTGCTTTGCTTCATAGACATTTTGAGAGAAATACAAAAAAAAGATACTGTGTACATCCTATACTCAGTGATAGATTATCTAGTGGAATATTTCATACGTTACATTCTAAGCTAAAAGAGCACCCAGACAAGTTTTTCAAATATTATAGAATGAGTGAAGAAACGTTTAACGAAATAATTTCCTTCGTGGGTCCTTATATAAAACGCCATGATACAAGATGAAGATGCGCCATATCAGTAGAAGAGAGACTTGTGTTACTTTAAGGTAAGTAATAAATTAAAACACATTTATAATATAGTAATCAACGTTTTATTTTAATAATAATTACAGCCAGTAATTGAGCTTGTAATGCGAGTAGAGGACTGTGCGGTGAAGGTGTGAAATTCGATATGTAGCTTCGCAAAATATCCTCAGAGTGTTGATAGCTTGTAGATGGGCATTGTCGGATATATTCCGGTCGAGAAGCGTCAATATGAGGTGTGGTAGATCCAGTGTAATATCCAGGTTGCTGACTTATTTGTTGTGCTAAATTGTTTGGTGAATGCTGTAAGGAAGTGTTTCTTGAAGGCTGTAGCAAATTTTTCATTGAAGGTTCATGAAATTGTGAAGGCTGTAAAAAAATATTACGTGAAGGAAGCGTTACGGAAGATTTAGTATGTTGTCTGTTGGCTTTTATTCTTCGACAAACTTGCAGTATTTCAATTTTGGCTTGAAATTTTTCGTCGTCTGTCATAGACTCCATCGTAGGAACTGAAGAGAGAGCAAAATGTTTGTCTTCATCTAAATTATCTTTAAGTATGTTCAACAGAGATTCTTCAAACTTTGGACCTGAGTTGACTTTTTTGTTCCTTGTAGGGGGCGTACATGTACCCGAAGGGAGATAAAGAATTTACTCATGAAATTAAGTAACTTTCCCGAAAATCGAAATCAAAAAATTTTTCATGAGTACATTTAACTTCCTTCAGGTGTATACCTCCTTTCCGTTACACCCTGTATATTTTTATGTAATACATATATTTTTATAGATATCTGGCAACTGGCAACAGCTTCAATGCCCTCTCATTTACATATCGAATAGAAGCAACAACTGTAAGAGACATCGTAAGAGATACGTGTGATCAAATTTGGGCAACAATGCAATCAGTTTACATGCCTCAAAGGACAGAAGAAGATTGGGTAGAAATTGCAGATCAATTTACACTCAAACTAATTCCCCTAATGTCATTGGCGCCCTCAATGGCAAACATATTCGGTTAATTCAACCAGATAACTCTGGATCTTCATTTTTTTAATTATAAAAAATACCATTCTATGGTGTTAATGGCTTGGACTGATGCTGATTACAAATTTGTTTACATTGATGTTGGTGCATATGGAGAGGCTCTTGCGATTCAAGTGTTTTCAAAAACTCTAATATGGGAATAAGATTAGAGGGAAATAGTTTGAATATTCCGAATAGAAGAATATGGCCCCATGACAATAATGGGAAAAACATGCCATTTTATCTTGTGGCTGATGTTGCGTTTGGGCTTTCCAATAATATTTTACGTCCTCATTCAAAAAAGAACATATCTTATGAAAAAAAGTCTACAACTATAGACACACAGCTCGCAGGATGGTAGAATGCACTTGTGGTATTTTAGCCAATAAATGGCGAATATTTCATAGAGGGCTTGATGTAAACCTAGCTTTTGCAGAATCTATAATCAAACCATGTTGTGTACTACATAACCTCGTACGAATTGAAGATGGAATACAATTCAAAGACACGTTTTATGACGCTCCACTAGAAAATATAATATCTCATGGTGACAACAGAGGCAGAAATCTAACCGGTGGTACAAATGTACGACAGTACTTAACGTCTTATTTTGTTTCTCCTCAAGGCTCTGTAGCAAGGCAATACGATAAAGTATAAAATGTTTTTTTGATAAATAAAGAATATCATAAACGAAACTAACCTCGTTTTTTTTATTTTCTTCCTCCCAAAGCATTTTCTTTAGATTGATGTCTGAATACTCTTTCAGACTTTTTAAGTAAAGCGCAGGCTTTTTTTCTATGTTATTAATGAACTCCTCCGTGTCGTCCGTAATAGTTCCCGCCATGGTGACAAGTGACAAGAGACGTGACGCCGCTTCAAATGCACGACACTGGCAGTCGCGGATCGATTCTTTAGTCGATGATCTGCGCACATCAATACTATGCAATACAAATTGAACGCTAGATCGATAGTTGTCCAACTTTTAAACCAAAAGCAAATCGATAAAGCTTTTTGACTTTTTTGTTGAGCAACTATCGAGTTGACAGTATGTGTACTTTAATATATTCTTTCAAACATCTCAAAAACAACAAAACAGTTGTTCAACTAAAAGTTGTATATATGACTAGCCCTAACTGAAATATATCCGTTTAATCCCACAAAGATTCTCGAAGAAGCATTCGCGCCAAGCATTCCAACTCATCGAGCTTATTTAAATGTTTCAAATGAGCAGGTTGAACAGAATTCGGTGCCAACGCAAACAAACGTTAACAACAGTTCAGATGAATGCGATGACAATGTTATACTATTTGATTTGAATATGAACAATGATCACAATGCAATATTTGGTAGCGATGATGACATTCCCCTGGCTCGCCTTTTTCCAAAATTCGTTACAGTTAGTTCAAAAGAGCATGAATGAAAATGAGAACACTTGCAAAACAAATGAATCAGGTTCTTCTTTCCATTACATTCTACCAACTCCAGAAAAGTTATCGATCCAAATTCTGCCACTAAAAGAAAAGCTGTGAATAGTCTAGCTTTAGAACTGACCAAACACACCTTTGAAAACAGTCCAGACATTCAAAACTCCTGCAGCTAGAAATGATAAACCAAACAAAAAAAACTGATAAAAAAGAACAAAGTCAGGTCTGGTACTTCTGCGTCTCCTACTTCTGAGTCTTGGCATTGTTTTATTTGCAATGAAGATTAAGTTGCAAATATGCGGCTCTATTGTTAATGTGCAACATACGTCCACAGAGAATGTGTAGGACTCACCAGAGAAAAAGAGAACTTCGTATGCGAGGAATGTGATAAATTTTATTTTTGATTTGATGAACCTAGGTTGTTAGGACCTAATCATCGTAATTGAATATTTCGGAGTTTGTTTTGAGTTGATTATAAGTTTAAGTCTATCAAAAGTAGCACATTTGATATCATTGTCCCATATACTTATTTGTTAAGATTAATGAGGAAGAGGTTTTGTATAGTTCATTTGTTTTTTGTTCGATTTCTTTTGAAACTTCAATTAAAAGTAATAAAGTCTTCCAATAGGCTTATTTTTTTTTCATTTCAGTCAGTAATAAGTCTCAAGAACTGAAAATGATAAATAGTTTGTTTTATTTCATACTGGTAATATGGCCAGAGTGTGAGCATATTCACCTACACTATCGTAAATATGGCCAATTTCTAATTATCTATAAAAATGTCGTTATATCTAAATCCATTTCAAATAGATCCTATTTAACATATAAGTATTTTGGTTAGATAGACTCAATACCAAACGACATATGAGTTAGCACACTTTAGTCGTAGTATGTGAAAATTACTGCCAAACCTTAAGGTGGCCATATTTGACCCATGTACCTTAATATCTAAGAACTTTGGCGGACAATAGATTATTTATTATTATTACTAACAATAATAATAAATAACAGATTGTACATTGATTTGAAATAAATTCTAATCTGAAGTGAAGATCTTAACCATTTTAAGATAAGTTTTGTATTCTATGACGTGTTCCGAAGCATGTCGGGCAACAATAGACGTTTCTTGTCTGCGAATTCCGATTTGCTTCTCATGCTCTTTCAATTTAATTTAACCAACCCTCGTACATAGCAGTGAATATATCTCAATCAAGTCGTTTTTTCATTTTGAAGGTGTGCAAGGTGAGGTTGAGTCAGAAGGTCCTTCCGAATCCGAATGTAGGCCATATATCGAGAAAGCTCTGAAAGAGTTGGAGACCGGAGAGCCTGCAACGGGGTGTTCAGAAACAAATGATGATAGCAGCGAAGACTTCCCCACAGTAGAGATATCCACCGACGACTCTGCTCACGGAGATAGTGACGGAGAAGATGACGAAAATAACGATGAGGTTCGACAGAGCGCGGAGAGCGTGAATAACGTTTCAGAACCACAGGTATAATATGGCTTTATTTATAGATTTGTATTTCTGGACAAACATTCGCACGCCACACGCAAATAAGCTAACATTAACCGACGACAATAACGTCTGTAACGGTTTGCCAACAATAAAGCTTCGAATAGGTCTCGAGTAGTAATTCAGCACAATAAATATAAGTTTCATTTATGTTTATTTGATTATCATAATAAACATTTCTTGTTGAAAGTTCCCTCAAAAATATAATTTAATAAAAAGGCATTGAATATAAAAATATTGTAAAGTATTTCTGGCTTCTACTCCATCATCAAATAAAAATGTGAGGAATTTCCAATGAAAGCTGGGAAAAAAACAAATAACACTCTTTCTGAAGATATGAGTTCATAGACATAAGTTTCAATCAGATACAAATTGGAAGAAAAACCCTTTCAAAACAACAACTTTCACATGAACATCGAATTACACAAAAGTCCTCTCGAAATAATTACGTTCTTCATATGAACGTAGTTATTTCAAATTACTGAATTACGGTTGAGTTTGTACTACAAACATTCGTTATGGAATTCAAACAAACATTTACAGGAACACTGTACACAATGTGATATATAAAAGAGAATTCAAGCAACATTTTAATGCGAGATTTTCACTAGTTTTACAAAAACGCAATACGTATTACGCTATACAATAGCTTCTAGCTTCTTCAGGCGTTTTAAAAATCTTACTTTTTATATTCAAAAACGGCTCTGTTAAGTTTTC
>WOGR01005718.1:0-13597 GCA_015342045.1 Leptinotarsa lineolata | reverse complement strand
ATTGTTTATTTCAGTGATTTCAAATCATTTTATAAAAGTTTTAGAGAATGGAAGTCCGAACTGCTGAAATTCACAACTGAATAGTTACTGAACGACGGCAGTTTTTTTGTATGGCATGGGCGGCGTGGTATAATTTTTTTCAAAATCATCATTTTTATGTGGGAGGTTTTTTATGGTATTAACTAGTGAATTTATCACACCCGGGACTCGGATTGACTTCATACAGTGTGTAAAAGACAAATGGAATACATTCATTATTTTGGTTACTGTACATATTTTTAAAAAATCCCGAAACACGTCAAATTTGAATTATAATTTGACATACTTCAACCCCGGTCGAATGACAGGGCAGTATAGGTTTGTGATATATCGTTTGAAAGGTCTCTTCATTCTCTATTCAAAAATGTTATCGCTTTCAAGTTTATTGCAACAATTAGGACAAAATAAATTAAAATCATGTGGCTACCGAAATTCGATAAAATACACTCAAAACTTAGTTCATGTTGAGGTATTGATGATAAGAAAGTAAGCAAAAACAACAGCAATGTAGTGCTTCTGTTGTGGTAAAAAAAACCTTACCATTGGGACAAAATAAACTAGTAAAATATTTTATTCTTTATTAAAGGAAATGAGAGCCCCTCGTTTGTGGCAACTGCCCCCTTCTCTGGTGGAGAACCAGAACTACCAAATGAGATTTCCGCTCCTTACGAAGTTCCCCAATTCCCCATTGAACAGATCGAAAAGAAATTGGCCATCCAAAGGCAACTGAATTACAAGTAAGTTATACTTTTGGCAGGATTACTCACCATTGAAGTCATGCATCTGTTCAAATAATCTTGCAACTTTTTTAATTTCAACAACCTTATTAATAATTTCAATAATGATATTCCGTCCGTAGAGTTAATGAAGATAGACGTAGTCACTATGAACCATCGGTTGCAGGACCTGTTGAGGTCGAAGATCTGGATGAGCATGACCTCTATGTACCACATTTCCAGAGAGTGTCTATTTCTGGCGAGGATACTAGTGGGGTAAGACTCGATTCCATAACAAAACTGTACTGTAAACACTAATTTCGGGCTCCATCTTTCTGCTATATCACAATTTTTAAACATCTTCGTAACAGGTGCCACTGGAAGACCTTGAAAGAGCTTCCAAGCTCATCATTCAAGCCCTGCTTATCCGGAAACGCTATATGAAAATGTCTCACCAAAGTTTTTCCTCAACGGTCGCTAGATTCTTGGATCCAGACAAAGAACAACAGCACCATGACGAAAAACAGTCAATAGAAGGTTGGTAGCGATACATTATAATTCACGTATTACTGCATGAATATCTGCTGCGCTGCTTTAGTTAACTTTAGTACTGCTACCCTTCTTATAAGAAATATTATTTTCAAAACCCTTTCCAGCATTTCAGCAAACATTTTTTGTCACGTTCGTTATAGCTTGCACTGAATTAGGAAACAAGACGAATGAACTGTTATATTTTACCATACCCACTGAAATACGAGGATGCGAAGAACAAGTTCTCCAACTGACAGATGCTTTTCATCCAACATTTCGACTCGGTTCATAGACAACATGACGATTGGATCCAAACCAGAACAGCCGGAAGCTAAAACGCAGTGAAGAACATCCACAAACTAGTTCAAAGCTATTTCTCATTTGTTTAGCCTACCCTTGCATGTTATCTTCCTAATCTCACATTGAATTGTTCGTTGTTAGATCGAGAATATGCTGAGCTGCTGACAAGAACGGCAAGAGCTTCGTTCGACGATTTTATGTTGGGAACGCTCAACAAAGATAATCTCGAGCGGATTCTCACCGATGAAGGTTTGGAAGGTAAATAACATCGTTTGTGCACGACAGGCCGACAACATCTAAAACAAACGAACATACACATCAAGCGTACACATACCACCTCACTCGACAGGTTATGTGTTAATAATGAAGTGTTTGGTAAAACTATGGAAAAACTGGACTGAAATTGTAAACTGCTTAAGACTGGGAGTTTCGGGATCGTAAGGAAAAGGGGTTTTGGTGCAGTGGTTCCATAGATGTTTCAATAACTTACTTTATGTTGTACTTTGTTTTTATCATCTTTCAGGGTCGTTCATTAAGCCAGTTGTATCTGTATAAGAAAAAAAAAATCAAAATGGTTACATTTCTCATCCAGACTAACGCAATTTTAATAGTTTCGGAGATACATTACGGCATCTTCAGCAACGTCAAGACTACAACTACATTTCTGTCATTTACTAATTTAAAAAAACAAATATTGATCTGTGTCAAACCTACTTTCGGGTTTGTGGCAGTAGTCTGAAGGTTTTGATGGATGACGTTTCATCTACAACTGCGGTAGACTTCATCAATGTCGACGAGGCAACATGCCTTACAGCGAGCGGCCGTGAAATCATATTGTGTATCATATACGTTTATGGTGAAGAAGCATGACGAGGAACAAGTTAACGTATTTTTCTCATATCTGAACCATCTGAACCTTAAAAATTGAATTCAAAATGGGATGAACAACTCAAAGAAAAATCACATTCTTGCATGTACTAGCAAATAAACGTGAAGCTAGGACTTTGGGGGAAATAAGGTGTACAGGAAAAAACACTTATAAATAGATATCTGAATATAAACTTTCAACATTCAAAAGGGTCAAAATATAGGAATAATTGAAACGATAGTTAAGAGTTTCGAAGCATATGTAAATTTGGCGAGTCTACCCGAGGAATTGAATCAAAACGAATTGAAGCAAAGTAAATTTCTAAGGTCACTACGACTGAGGAAAGAGAACGCCAGTTTTACTTCGGATAACTGTAGGAAAGTTTTTCTACCCTGAATTGTGTGAGGGTGTATAGCGTGAAATCAATATTCAGGCCAATGAAAGCTCATCAGAGAGAGTCTAAGGTAAACTAAGAACCCAGGGAGCCTTTAGCAACGCCGGGAGCTTACCAGATCGATCTAAATTGAAACCATAGTCCTGGATGTTTACCGCAATTGCAGATGAAACTCCAGACAGAAAAATCTGCAGACCACGTCTAAAAAACCCGGAAAATACTGATAAGTTGCTCTCCATAACAAACATTGCTCATAATACCATCGCGACTATACACAAGTAAATCATTAATTCTCTAAAAGTTTCAGCACTATTTTGGAGATTGCATTATGTAGTCGACTTAAAGTTGAAAGAAACGTTGTGTTGTACCGATTCAGCAACTTTCTTTCGAGCTTTTTTCCTCAACCAACAATCTCACACAGAACATGTACTCATGCGAATATGTTCTGTACCAGTTTGAGGCCATATTTCAATTGTTCAAACTTCTAGATCATGGGATCCACCCACCGAACCACAAAGCTTGGGAAGCTCCGAACACACCAGATACTGACCACGTCTACAAAAAAAATCGCGGGGTCTACAACGTTTACCCCAATGAAAGCGAATTGAAAAACGAAAAGCCGTGTCCATACGAGTACCCTGACGTCGTCACCTTCACCACAGATTTCTACAACATGTGCAATATGATTGCAGATGGACCCCTGTAAGTATTGTTAGAATGTTGTGAAGCACGTTGGTCAAACGTACACATGTACCGGTACTCGTTCCAAGGAACACATCCATATAATTTTTCCAGAAAATCATTTTGCTACCGGCGCTTGACCTACCTGTCATCAAAGTTCCAGCTACACGTCCTCCTCAATGAATTACGCGAACTGGCCTCTCAGAAAGCGGTACCTCACAGGGATTTCTACAACATCCGCAAGGTCGATACACATATACACGCAGCATCGTGCATGAACCAAAAACATCTGTTGCGGTTCATCAAAAAGACCCTCAAGAACTGTGCTGACGAAGTTGTGTCGGTTACCAAAGGGGTGCCGATGACATTAAAAGAAGTATTTCAGGTAAGTATCTATAGGGCTTAGATCTTGAGATCGAATAGGATTTTTGAAACTGTATTTACTTTTTTCCAGTCTATGAGCCTGACTACCTACGATCTGACCGTCGATATGTTGGACGTCCATGCAGATAGGAACACCTTTCATCGCTTCGACAAGTTCAACGCCAAGTACAACCCTATAGGCGAGAGTAGGCTCAGGGAGGTGTTCATGAAGACGGACAACTACCTCAACGGCAAGTACTTCGCCAATATCATCAAAGAGGTCGCCAGCGATTTGGAAGAATCAAAATATCAAAACGCTGAGCTGAGGCTCAGCATTTATGGAAAAAGCACCGATGAGTGGGATAAGCTCGCCAAGTGGGCACTGGAAAACAACGTGTATTCAGATAATGTTCGCTGGCTAATACAAGTACCCAGGCTTTTGTAAGTATATTCATTATTGCCGATGACGCAATTAGGTTCAAGTTCACCACGGCTTGCCCTCCGAAGGGACAGTTTGCTTGATATTCTTGACAGAAGAGAGGTAGATCTGCAAGCTTATGCAAACGATCTTGGGGGACATTACAGGCTGTCCTTTCGGAAAAAGTAGCTTTTAATGTCCGTCAAAGAATGATGCTCAGGAACAGAGATAACTTTCACTGTCCAGCAGGCGCACTTAAATGTCACTGTCATCTGAATCACCTTACACAAATACTTAGACTGTCGGAAGACAGTGGTGCAATCTATATTTGAAAAATGATAAAACCGCAGAGCACATACTCTGTGCCTGTCCCAGTGTAGACTGAATCGGGTTTTCAGAATTTGGCAGCTCTTCACTTTAGGCATTTAACCTGAAAGTACATAAACCAAACAAATTTCCAATAAGGAATAATAAAATCTCGTTAGATATCCTTGATACGTACCCAACTAAGACCAGACTCCATGTTCCAGTGACATCTTCAAGCTAAACAAAGTCCTGACCAACTTCGAACAAGTCATCGACAACATCTTCCTTCCGCTATTCGAGGTAACAGCGAAGCCGAGTTCCCACCCCGAGCTTCACACCTTCCTGCAGTACGTCATCGGCTTCGACTCGGTGGATGACGAGAGTAAACCTGAGAAAAATCCCCTCTTCGACAAAGATACCCCCACTCCCGAGGAGTGGAATGACGTGGAGAACCCCAACTACGCCTACTACTTGTACTACATGTACGCCAACCTGACGGTGTTGAACAACTTCAGAGCCGAGAAGGGACTCCACCCGTTTGCGCTGAGGCCCCATTGCGGGGAGGCGGGGCCGGTGCAGCATCTAGTCTGCGGGTACATGCTCTCGGAGAATATCTCCCACGGGCTGTTGCTGCGGAAGGTGCCTGTGTTGCAGTACTTGTACTATCTGGCGCAGATCGGGATAGCGATGAGTCCGCTGTCGAACAATAGTCTCTTCTTGAACTACCATAGGAACCCGTTGCCGGAGTATCTAGCCAGAGGGCTGGTTGTTTCGCTTTCTACTGATGATCCGTTGCAGTTCCACTTCACCAAAGAGCCGCTGATGGAGGAATACAGTATCGCAGCTCAGGTACGTTCTTCATTTATCCATTTGCTTCTACTTTGGAAATATTTGAATCTCCATTAATTTTTATCCATCACTATGGAATGGAAGCATTTTGTTATATATTTTTAGGTTAGGAGTTAACATAACCTTATTGATTATACAAATAACCGTTTCATTTAGGTATGGAAGTTGTCAAGTTGTGACATGTGCGAATTGGCCAGAAACAGCGTGTTGATGTCCGGTTTTTCTCACAAAACCAAGCAGTACTGGCTTGGTCCGAACTATACAAAAGAGGGTGTAGCAGGAAACGACATAGCCAGAACGAACGTCCCAGACATCAGGGTGGCTTTCAGATATGAAACCCTCATAGATGAACTGTCCAACATCTTCAAAAGTCATACTAAAGATGAATAGCTGTAAATACTGTGGGAGATATATAGCGGTCTTTCTGGAAACTATTCTGCTGCATATGGCCTTGAAATGTCAATAAAGACGTATTCGGCTTGCAGGAAAGTTTTTAGACTGAACCGGAAATGATATGTAGGTAGACTCTATTATGAGTCAAAACGATATGGTTGTTGAAGAGGGTAAAGATAGGGCCAAATACGTATCTTTGAGGTTCACCGCATATTTGTGCTGATGTATTTTTGAGGAAATATGGAGAAATCCAGGTAACTGCTCTATTCTAAGATTACATAATCCACACTGGCATATTTCATTATAAGAAGCCTTTTTAGGATATATCAAAATAATATATCCAAGTTTTTGTTGATAAGTTCACAGATTGTGTTAACACTAAAATATATTCCACGGGACAAAATACCTGTGATTTTATTTATTAACAGATGATTAATATATTGATTTGATTGTGATGAAACTGAGCCTTAACTATATCAATTATCATTATCATTTTTATCGGACTTATTAGTTCTTCCACGTCTAATATAGATATTTTTATAGTGATTTTTATACCTCTTTCTATTTTATTTCACCCGAGGTTGTTTATTATATTGTTGAATGATGCTGAGTATTACTACTAAGGGTGGGCATGGGAATTATCGATCTCTAGATATACTTCAAGTTTCAAGTAATGATTCATCTTTTGTTTTTGAGCTCGACATGTGACATTCAGGGATGTTCCGACAATCTGAATGGTTTAACTTTTACTGCTCAAGAGATCTGGTAGTTCTTGGAAAATCACCTGCCTCATTACAAGATTTCAAACATTTATGAGAATAAAATATACTTTATGTCGAATGCTGTGTTTCATTCCTATTTATTGAACTAACAAATTGAGGCTATGGAAATTTAAATAGAATATGTTTATTGGAAAGAGTCAAGTACCAAGAGATGGCGCTGTGAATGTCCACAATACTATTTGAGTAGCTGACGTCTGGGTTTGTAAGATTTCACCTTCTATTTTTGTATATTTATTGAAGTGCAAAGTCAAAATGCTCATGCCAGACACAATCATAGCTGCAAAATA
Source organism: Leptinotarsa lineolata (assembly GCA_015342045.1). NCBI lineage: Eukaryota > Metazoa > Arthropoda > Insecta > Coleoptera > Chrysomelidae > Leptinotarsa > Leptinotarsa lineolata. The sequence continues at coordinate 6,670 of WOGR01005718.1, read as the reverse complement.
TCAAAGGCAGCAGTGTTTTTTGTTTGCTTTGATCTAAAAATAGGTTTGTGTAATTGATGACTTGTTTATTTTGTGGAAATTCATGATCACTTCAATGAGATGAATAAAAAAACACTTTTGTCTAATTTCACTGGGTATTTTATTTTTACGACCGGTTTCGTGTTTTATCCCATTGTTAAGTATAAAAACAAACTAATAAACCGGTCGTGAAAGTAAAATAACTAGTGGAAATTAGACAAAAGTGTTTTCATTCCTTTCATAAAAAGAAATCTGAAAATTGATGATAACTTGCACTTCATAATTCCTTGTCAATTTCCTTGACTTCCTCGTAGAATGTTTTCCGAAAAAATGTAATTTCTTCAGGTTAGGTTGAAGAAGGAAAAAAACGAAAAAGTTGAGAAAACATGTCTGTCCCGGATAAAGGCGAGTTTATGAAAAAAGTAACAAAATAAATGAAATAAAGTAAAGTAAGAAAGTTGAATATACACTTTCAAGGCAGAGCGTTTATAAAATAAATACGCAAATAGGCTAAGCTAAAAGTTTCCAAACTTTTTACTTCCCATTTTATTTTATTCCATTATTTTTTTTTGGGCATGCGTCCATTTTTATTATTTTTGTGAAAGCTATTGAGATGTTGATGGACAAAGATATTACGAGTAACAACTACGACACTAGTGTGTTTTCGAGAAAAAAAAGGAAGCCGAGCTGGTACAAATTCTGTTCTGCTTCCAAAATAACTCCAATAGTTTTCCAGGTCTTTTACTTCATTATTTTTTTATTTTCGGGTCTCTTTTATCACATAACTAGAAATTTCGATACTTTTTCAATTAGCAAACCATCACCAATCACTAATTCTCAAAATTGAATTCTTCAAAATTGAATAGAAAAAATATAACCTATAAAGCTATACGAGTTCTTGAATTCAGCGACTGATTTGGTGGATTCGTCCATTGGTTCATTCGAAATGTTGACGTGTTTTTATTGGTTGAACCAGAAATTTCTATCGAATTTAAGAACTCGCCTTTACTTCCGAGAATCGTGTCGTCTGCTGTCAAAATATAAGTATGCTGTGGCAGCATTGCTGCCAACATAAAAATTACTTCGAAAGCAGTTTTTAATCAAAATTTGATGTTTTTTCATTGAAACATCTTCCAGATTTCATTGTTCGTGTAATAAACAAAATCTTTTCTATCTTCTTTAAGATTTTAGTGACTTGCTGGTTATTGCAGAAATTTTAAATGTTCACCATTGATATTTGAAAATGAAGACTTGTTTACATTAAAATGATCATATATAAAAGATTATATTGTAGTCTTAGTGAATGAGATTGACTTAACCTACTGATCAAATCAGATGACATCACGTTTGCTTTCATTGCTAACAGAGGTCGCTTCTTACATAAACGTTTTCCTTGATTTTCTTTGCTTCAAGTCCACTTATTACTAAAATTATCAAGTTGGGTAACCTACAATTACCAAAAAAAAAACAGTAATTGGTGAATTACATAAACCATTAAAGAAAACGCCCGAAAAAAGTATAATTGCACTTTATTAATATAGAAATAAATATACTTAACTATTTCAAATCTCGAAAAAACAAACTGGGTAAAAACAATTATAATGCCATGCGGAAAATAATCAAATCCCCCAAATCAAAGCTTAAGTCGGAGGATTTTATCGTGATCCTTGAACGCCTCGATATCTTTCAAATTATCCCACCAGAACCTCAACCTGTGCTTGAGGATCATCTGGAACCAAGGCGTCAGAGGACCCGTCAACATAGGAATGAACTCGTCCAGCTCTTTCCTAGGGATAAAGCTGATCTCCGATATCTCGCTGGGGTTGGGCTTGACCTTGACGTTCGCCTGCAGGAACAGGACGTAGTCTATCTCGTGCTCGCCCCATTTTCCGTTGCCCTCGTCCTTGTAGTGTATCCTGGTGACGTAGTTGAGTTTCTCGACGGGGATGCTGTCCACCGGGATGCCGAGTTCGTAGTTCAATCGGCGCTGTGCCGCCCTCTTGATGCCCAACGCGTCTTTGTCCTCGTCTTCGCCCGGAACGTCAGCGATGGGGTGGCTACAGCAGGAGTTGGTGTAGCAATCCGGATAGGTAATCTGCGAAAGGTTAGGATGTAGTTGGGTTATGCCTGCAATTTTTGGCATTATCAGAGGACTGAATATCATTTGATAGCGAGTCCGTTGAGTGTGAGGTTCCTCAATTGATTTTTTGAATAAAAAAAATCAATTTTTTTTCTTGCTATATTCCAACGATTTGTTACAACCAGAGGTTTTTTAACAATATTTGCAGATGACACTACCATTCAATGGCATAATGAAGATGGGAGTTTACACTCAAAAAAGGTTTTAGGGGTAGTAGCAAAGATCAAAAAGTGGTTTGATGCTGATTTACCGTCGTACAATATCAGAAGACTGTGTATCTTTTCAGTGAATTTTGCCTGATATTTCTCTGGGTAGTGGCCTAATGAGGAAAACTAGATGAATTATATTTACTTTTTCGACTGATGACCTATCCATTTTGTAGAAATTCATATTGAATATAGGATAGAGAAAATAGACCTTATTCATGTGAATAATGGCATACAAAGGTATATTTTGAATTTGAATAAATTCATGGTAAATATAAGCCTTTAAGAGTTTGAGATGTTATCTTTGTTTTTTGTGCAATAGGCAGACTGTTTCTAGAATGAAGAGGCAATAGACTGTTAAGATGTGATAAGTTGTGAAAACTTGACTCAAGTTTTGAGAGCTGCTCCCCCAGAAACAAACTCCATACCGCAAGTGAGTGCAAAGTATGATTTTCTGGCTGATTGATAGTCCAAAGTTAGAGATAGACCTTATCACATAACAACTTGAAGATAATTTTTTGCATAGTAGAACTATGGGATATATAAGGGGTCCCAGCAGAATATACTGCATTCGTTTTCTGAATATTTTGAATGTTGATTTGAATAGACTAGACATCATTCATTTTCAACTCAACTATTTCAAGTTCATCTCTAATTAGAACATGTATACAAATACAACATTGAAACAAACAGACAACCAAAGAACGTACCTTCTGAGACGACCTCTTTTGCAACAGTAAATCTCCCTTATTATTGAACAGAAACACACTAAATGCCCTATGCAGAGGAATATACCCGTTCTCCTGAACCAAATGACATTCCTTCTTGCTGGCTTGTCCTATGATTTTGTCGTTTTCGTCAACCAGGAAGCACCTTTCGTTCAAGGAGGCCTCTTGCAGTGGGTCCAGGTGCTCTTTCGATTTTGCCAAAGAGCTAGCAAAACCTCTGCCAACTGTACGGCTGATCACAGTCCTCAACGTCAAAGTTAACATTTCGAGTAGAAGGGAAGACCTGCAATGATAACTATTTCACATATTTCAAATAACTAGGTGTGTTTCAATGTTTGTCAAATTCATATGTAAATATGGCTCGGGACTTTACCTAAGGACGTGAGCTACTGAATTGACCTGACATATGGGAGGTTCATGGGTTATAAGTGTCACAAAAGTACTGTATAATTAAAGTTTATGCAAATTAGTCGACTATTTTTGAATTTCAATTTACGATTTTAAATGTACGACTGACATTCAGACATTATGACGTTGACAGATTAGATCTGAGCGCGTTTGACATTTAAATATTTATTTGGGAAAATATTCATCGATGAGGGCGCTGGATGTTCAACAAATCGTGACTTGAAACGGTAAAAAGCTGATCTCGCACAGCTGAATGTGAAACATGTGTTTATTGTTTAGCGGTTTGCTGAATTTTGATCTGTTCACTTGTGCTTTTCGCAAACGTAGAGTCATAGGCGGATCCGAACAATTTTCAAGGGGTAGTCAAAGGATAACGTTATCAATGACTCATAAAAATATTTTTTTGATTTTCCTTACTTTCATGCGTGAATTAGCCCATATTTCCAAATATTTTCAATAATCTATGTAATTACTGAAAGTTTTATCATTTTAATTGTTTACACATACATGCCATAAGGGTTGAGCTCGTAAGTAAAATGTTTATGATGTTCAGCTTGTCAAATATAAGAAGAGGTTTGAGAATTTCTGATCTCTCTCTCCCTTTCGCTATTATCGTACAATCTGAAGAGAGAGAGAGCAGAAATTCTCAAACCTCTTCCTATATTTAACAAGCTTGAAAATGAACACACCTCTCTCTCTCTTATCTCTCTAGACTTTCTTGGCCTTTGCTTCCGTATGACGCATTTGGCCATATGAACACACCTTTATAAATAATAGAAACACTGATATGAATGAATGTTATGAAAGTAAAAATTGACTATGCTTTATAATAGTTTCTTTTTTGTTATATGATCAAGTGGGAAAACGATAGAGAAGTAACTGTAAAATATATGAGTCAAGTTAAATGGTTAATTTATCCTGTTGAACTTTTTGTAGTTCATTCTGTATTATATCTGAATATCGGAGTTGACACATTGGAAAAATTAGAAGATGAAGTTACTTCACTTCAATAAATTATCCACCAGACATCTTTTTTTTTCAAAAAATCGAACTTGTTGCACACATGATAACATTTACCCACATAATGGTAAATTTCAATATTCTCTTTCACATATTACATTATTTCTGCTACAATACTTTCAAAACAGGTATTTTGGGAAAAAATTGTAGGAACGAATCTAACATTCCGTAGAAACCTTAATATATATCTTTATGACATTTTCTTTTCCTTGAGTTTTACAGCGTTGTCTTGCGGCAAATATACTTTATCTCGAAAGTCATAAGAAATGAAACTAGTGTTAATTTGAATAAATGCATACTTGCGCTCGCGTTCTATACATGTAATAAACCGAGCATCAGCATATTTAATGTATATAACAAAAATGTAAACTTCAAATCGGTTTTGAAATGGAAAAAGAAGGTACAGTAAAGCCTTGTTTATCTTGCAAAATTGTTTCAGTTTGTTGCCTCTGTGGCATTGGCATTTATTTGATACAAAGTGCCAAATTGTATAAAGGAAACTCCAAAATACCTCTGTACATCCTAGGACTTGGTAATAAGATGAAAAAAATATTAACTAATCATTATTTTGAAAAATGTTTCAGGTAGCACTGGCCTAGGATTTGGTGAAATATTCGATAAATCACCATTCAGAACAGCGGGTCAAAATCGATGAAATTGAAGTTTTACAGCCGAAGATATATGTATGAAAGCTATTTTTCGGCGCCGTAGCCTGCAATTTTCATATCCGACGTTTCGTCTACAGCTGCGGTAGACACCCAAAGCCCGTGACTGCATCTTTTGCCTCATCGCCTTTGATGACTACCGCACTTGTAGACGAAACGTCAATCACAAAATCCTACAGACTACTGGCAACAAACCCGGAATTTTTTTTTGCTATGCTTTGGATGAGAAATAACTCAGGTGGTGTTCGACTTTTTTACACAGCACAAGAAAAATAAACACTGATTTCTTATACGTCTCAATTTATTATAAAGTCAAAGTTCGATTCACACACAATATTTTGCGTCAATATATATATTCATAGTCGAGATCACTTTTCCTGATTCAAAATCCGACTTTCCCCAGCTTTGTATCAGTTTTAGGATTCGCGGTAATGCACTGGATGGCTACGATGAGTTCGTTAGCTCTCGTTTGGAGTTCCCTCAGATCCTGAATATAGATCATACGCAGAATTTTCGCTGCTTGGTTCAAGACTGGATCTCCCAGATCGAAACCGAGATCTGCTTCTTGAATAGGAAAAGGCGTTCCCTGAAACAAAATTAAATGCTTTTATTGCTGTATGCTTTCCGAAGATATGTACGTACAGTTAGGATATATTTTTGAGGATTCGCAACACAGTCCGGGGCCATTCTTTTCGTCACTACTTTCCTCACCGCTCTCAGAGTTACAAATGGATCACTGTGAGGTACAATTTTCAAAATTTTGGCTAGGCCATTGATGCCATCCGTAAACTCTTTGCTGCTAACTGAAAAAAAAAATCGTATCACTCGCGTCTAATGCAAATAAAGTACTCAACACCTACAGTCTAATTTATCCAGAGAATTCTCTGCTACAACACTGGGAACATTAGTTTTTTGTAGGTTCTCGACAGCATGTTTCAAATACCTGCTTTCTGAAATAAAAAAAAAAATTACTGTCAAGTTAGCATTACAAGACATTTCAGACTGATCAAATTAAAGTCAATTCATAGAAAAGTTGGAGCACCTGATGAAATCATCAAACTAAATGAATTGGATGCAGTATATTCTCAACTAGCTAATGTTGAACAGATAGACCTTTATTTAAATTAGGAACCCCAATATACATATAAGAAAGCATATTACAATATACAGAACAGAAAGTATATAACATTGATATAAAATTGCAAGTAATATATCAAAATACATGTGGATTGGAAAAAAATAAAAATATAAGTAATAGAAAATAGTATCACAAGAATCGGTAATTGAAATATAAACTGTAAAATGGACAAATGAAATAAAATTTTGAGTATATTAATAAGTAAAAAATTGCACTAAACATATTAAAAATTATATACAAATGAACATGTAATATATAATAAATTGTTATATTGTTTTATATTTATGGAAACATAGTTACTTATTTTGGATGTATTCCTTCAACTTGGCTTTGAACTGGATTAGTTA
>WOGR01005717.1:0-13597 GCA_015342045.1 Leptinotarsa lineolata | reverse complement strand
CTCTGGCCAGATGGCGGTGGGTGCTTGGTAGCTTTTTCCACCAATAAGTGTTCAGCCCATCTGGGCCTGGAGCAGCAAAGTTCTTGGAGCCCACAAGTGCTCTTCGAATGTCATCCGGGGTTATCGGATTATTATTATTAATATTATTATTATTATTATCATCGTCACTATAGAAGTTCCAAATACCTCCAAAACGATGGAACAAAACTTTTCAAACTAAGTTCTTGTGAATTTGTTTATTATTTTTGGACAGTGTGCCATCCACCATGATTCAGCCTGTATATTTGCGCCGCACTTGCCAATGACTTACCTATTTCTGTTGAGTTACATGTAGATAATTGGGAAAATTCTGATAAAAGTTATAGTTGATATCGATTTCTTTCAGGTATGTCTCGCCTTCGCCTCCCGTTCCTCCTCCCAGGAGGTTATCGGAGAGCACTTCAGTACCTGGGTCTCCTCAACACTTGAGAGCTAGATTTCGCTATACTCCAGAACCCCAAAGGAGATTATTTCAAAACAATGATATATCATAGCAGTGGGCGTCTCGCCCAGTGGCTATTTAGTAAAAATTATCGGTTTCCACCATACAACAGTCGAAAACTAACTAGGTAAATTCTGGAGTAAGATTTTACACACCGTGTGTGTGATACGGGGTAATTTGATCTATAGCTTTTTATTGTATCGCGCTGTTGTTGAAAAGTATTGATGATCCTCTTATTCGATCAAGCAGTTGTTGACGATAAGAGACTTTTGAGTAGATAAAACTTTACACAAATATTGTGCCTATAATGGAAATAAATCTATGAAGAATGTGGAATATATCTCGATTCTCTTTGTTGTATTGTTGTTGCCTTCATAAATCCATAATTGGACTTTTTTGGAACAGGCAATGAGGTAACTTTTTGTAAATGTTTTGAGATGTTGATACTACAAAAATGAGGTGTTTGCTTCGGCAAATCTAATTTGCATGAGATTCAAATCTCGCCCTGTCTCACCACTATGCATTTTTTCAATATTCTTAGATATCTCCACTAGAAGTAGTTTTATACTGCTCCAAAAGTTTCTATAGAAAAATAGCCTTTTGTGAGGTTTATTTTTTGCATATGTCTTTGTGTTCATTGCGGAAATATTTGTGTTGAATACCATTTTTTCCTATAACCAATTCAGTGTCCTTTTCCTTTATACATTTCTCTGTTTTTCAATGATGAGTTTTTCACATATATAGGAATGTAGGCTTTCACGGCTGGCATCAGTGTTTTGGTTGATTTCCGGGTTTGGCCGTGGTCTTCTTTGGTTATAATATCCAAACGTGTCGACTGCAACTGTCGCAGTCATCTTCAGTGGCGTGGTGGAAGAACTCTTATCAACTGAAACTGATGCTCTCATTTCTGCGGTGTCATTTATAGTGCTGATATTTCGAGCACCTTCTGTAATGGCGGGTTCGCGCGTGCTTCCCGCGTGATTTGGTTGACTTGGCTTTCTATTGACACTGTTCAATGCTGTGTGCCAGATCTTTGGTAGATAGGTTCTCTCTTCCTTTTTGTTGAAGTTCTCTTGGTGTGTATTTCTATGGCTTCTAAATACATTTTTGTTGAATATTGATTCGACGTTGCTAGCCTCTCGGTATTTTCGAACAGGATTTTGTGTTCCCCGTCGGACATGTTCAGCGACTGCAGACTTCTCGGCTTGTCCTAATCGGCAAATCAGCTTGTGTTCGACTAGGCGGGTACCAATGCTTCTTTTCGTCTGACCGATATATACTTTACCACAGTTACATGGAATCCTGTAAACTCCCGCTGATGTGAGTGAATCTCTGCTGTCTTATGCTGATCTTAGATAGTCCGATATTTTCTTCGTTGGTTTGAAGACGGTGTGAATTTTCTCCTTTGGAATTTTCCCGATTCGGGTTGATCTTCACTCTTCTCTCCCTTGGACGCGTAGCGCGGATAATGTCTTTTTTGTTGCCGTTCGCTTTCAACACAGTTGCAGAAAACCTCAGATCCCATTCCTTGATGTTTTAGTCATAAAGGAAGGTAATCAACTAGGCCATAAAGTGTACAGGAAGAAAATACACACAGATCAACACCTACATAATGGATCCAACCATCATCCAAAACAGAAACGAACCCTAATCAACACCCTAGTAAAGAGAGCTTTGAGAGTATGTGAAAAAAGGTGCGTGGACGACGAAATAAACCACCTAAAACTGTGTTACAAGCGAACGGCTACAACAAAATAGACATAATCCGCGTTACGCGTCTAAGGGAGAAGAAGAGAAACACCAGGGAAGATTAAACACAAGGCTCTGTCTATCTGCCATACAAAGAAGGTGTCACCAACCGAATCGGGAAAATTCTAAAGGAGAAAATTCACACCTTCTTCAAACCAACGAAGAAAATATCGGAGTTTCTAAGATTAGCAAAAGACAGCAGAGACCCACTCACATCAGCGGGAGTTTATAGGATTCCATGTAACTGTGGTAAGGTCTATATCGGTCAGACGAAAAGAAGCATTGGTACCCGCCTATTTGAGCACGAACGGAGTTGCCGATTGTGGCAGACCGAGAAGTCTGCAGTCGCTGAACATGCACTGTCCGACGGGAACACAAGATCCTGTTCGAAAATACCGAAAGAATAGCAACGTCGAATCAATATTCAACAAGAATGTATTTAGAAACCATAGAAATACACAAACACCAAGAAAACTTCAACAGAAAGGAGGAGAGAACATGTATACCAAAGATCTGGCACACAGAGCAAATAAGAGCTTCAGTTTCAGTTGACACGTCACGAAGAGTACTTCGACCACGCCCCTGAAGATTACTGCCGCAGTTTCAGTCGAAACGTTTGGATATTATAACCAAAGAAGAACACGGGCCAAACTTGGAAATCAACCAAAACAGTTTTTCACTTGCTTTATGGAGTTACTCATTACTTTTTCTTCAACTGCCTAGTGTTTGTCACAGGAAGGTGGCAGAAACAAAGTTAGTATTTTTTCTGTTATTTACTTTTTTTTGTGTACTTCCTCACAAAGGATTTAGTCATCTTACATTGCTAGTCTTTATAGTCCGTCAGGATTTTCAGTTGCTGGTGTATTATTTATTTTGGCGAGTTAGACATGCTGCTTGATATGATATTTCCAAGTGAATGTGTTTGTATCTGGCAACATGTGTTATATTAGAATAGTTTTAAGAAGATTTTTATTGGACTGATATTTATTATGAGAAAAAATAACTCAGTAGGTTTGTTCCTTGCAAAATCGTTTATTTTTTTCTGTAATTTTTCTTCGAAGAAGTTGTGGTAGAAATTCTGACTTGAGAGTTGCCATTTTGGAGTTTCATTACTTCTAAAACTTCAAAATGGTATTGTTGTTATTTGTAACGATACTTTTTATGGGAATCTTGAAACATTAAGATAGTCAGATTTTTAATAACCTTCAAATCAAAGGGAGAATTCAGCACTGATTGCGTTTTCAAACTGTAATTTTAACTAGGGATGAAAATGAATTTACAGAACTTTAATAGAAACTAGATTTCTATACCTCGCTGAAGGATTCTATCTATGTTGACTATATTATTGATGGTCAGTGTTTCTATTCCTTCATGGTTTTTAATGCAAGTTTCAAATTAAAAATTATCTTGAATGTTATTTTTTCCGCTCTGTTAATATTAGTTGAATGAATAATATAATAATATTAAATTTGAGAAAGTTGCTAATTATTACTAATTTATTTTTACGAAGGCTGTTGAAACTTAGTTTTTCTCAAAAAATAGTGTATTTGAAATGAGTGTGTTTATATTTTGAAATATTTCTAATTGTTTTTAATTGTATATAAAATTTATAGATGCAATGCCATACCTGAGATATTATGTATAGTTTGATTTTACTATTGTAAATATACCTGATTGAAATATATTTTGAGGCGAATGATATATTTTTATTCATTAATGACAATTGGTTATAGTTTCCGAATCAGATATTCTGTATATTCAAATTTGGTCATACGTGATTTTAACAGGTTAGAGTTAGAAATTTGAGGAAGACTTGACAGAAAAATGGTGAAAATTCTATTTGAATCATTTTTGCAGTATCCAACTACTTTTGATCATATGGATGTTGGTAGCAATTTCTGGTAAAATCCTGTATAGTTTTATATTTTTATATTCCATTAACTTTGAAACAACATCTCAACTATTATTACGAAGAGGAAATATTAGTTTGTTTATTTGTACCATTCTATATGTTTTCTATAGGCTACATTTTTAGTGACAATAATTTTCTTGAAATACTTTTTGAGTTACTCGCGGAAAACCGTCTGAAAACTTGGGTTTATTGATTGAATAGAACTGGCCGATACTTGATGAAAACCCATATTACAACTCCTTAATGCAGTTTATAGTATGATTTCCACTATAAAGGGTTTTACAAAAACTGCCACACGTGTTTCGCTATACACTAGCTTGAGAAACACGTGTCGCGGTTTTTATAAAACCCTTTATAATGAAAATCATACAATAAACTGTATTAAGGAGTTTTTTTGGGTTTATTGGTCGAAAAATTGTCACTTTCACTCAAGAATGAGTCGAAAAGTATTGATTTTCAAACTTTGTATAAAAAAGTTGCCTAGAATTAGTCAATTCACGCATTCCCCAAGGTAAAAGCAACCCCAGGTACAGGATCAACTTTAAAGTAGAGGGTAAGTAGAACAGAATGGGTGTTGTTTGGCAAAATTATACAATATCGCTTCAATACCTTCAATGATTGGAAAATACTCAGTACTTAGCCGTTATATACAACCCCGCCCATGTAGTTCTGTTGGCAATCCGAGTTTGAATCATGACATCACTTCATCATCATGGCAACGTGTTGAGCTTCTCCAATAGAGTTATACAGGGTGTTTTTTGATCACTATTCGGTATTTTACAGCACGATTTGTCAGCTATTTTTAAGGTGAAAATAAATCCCCCAAGACTTTCTCTTTCGAAATTCAGGGTGTTACAGATTTTTTTTTCTGAATAATTTCCGAAATAGTATCGATATTTGGGCAAATGGTATGTAATAAATTCGATTTAAGACGGACTTCAAGGGGATATTGCTATTCAAAAGCCATATAAAATTCCACAACTTTTAATATTCACTATATACAGTAATATGACTTGAACTTTGAAACATATAAAATGGCAGTGGCAAAATATGTACATTCTTAACTTATGAGAAAATAAATAAGGGTGCTATAATGAAATACAATCTTGGTCATGACCCACTTTCAACATTTTCCTTCTCCTATTTTCTTTATTTTCATCTATAACAAACGGGACCCACGGAGAAACCAAAAGCTTGATTTGGATGTCCAAAATCCACAGGAAGGAAGTCGACTATCGGAAGTTGGGACAACTTCTTAGTTGTAATCTCGAAAATAGTCTCGCCTTTATCAGTTCCTGTTTTACATCCATCTGAAATTACATGTGGCTTCAGACCATTATTGGAGAATTCCTGATCGTTCTCTCCCAGCAACTTGATGGACAAGTCGTACTTGTAAGTTTTAGCGTTATACCAAGCTATGCTGTTGATACACGTGTATGTGAAGTTCTGATGAACTTCTTGTGATAGGAGTCTCAGAAAAGCCATCTGAACGGTACCGACGGTTTCGTAAGAGATCTGAAACAGAATTCATTCGTTCGAGATATGCTGTATTTTTCTCATATTGTTCATGACAATGATCAAAAATCGTCTTTCAGAAAACGATCTCTGATGTATCACAGGTTCACCACCATTTAATTATTTATACAAGTAATATGTTGACAGTATCAAAAAATTTAAAGACTCAGACCTATGCTAATGTTACTCAACTGTATATTGATATCGATATGAAAAATTCGTCTTGCTCAAAATTTCATTATCAGTGACTCGAGGCTATGTGTGACATCTCCAAGAAATATAATCTCAAATTAATTCCAAGTAAGTCCCAGCTGATATCATTTGGAAATTTGGTTAGGTTAGGTTATGTCAAAAGAGATTGGGTCTATTCTGATTAACGGAAAAATAAATTTCAAAATAGTTTTTTTTTCGACCCTCCATCGCAACCCTACTCACACTCAACGAAATAAACCCAGCTTCTTAACGAAGCCGGTTAGTTTATATGGTGAGTGATCTTTCAGGTCAGATGGTAAGAGTGTGGCTCTGCCAAACTCTGAAAACCTGTTTTGGTCCGCAGCGGGGAGGCACAAAGTATGTGCTCTTCTGTTTCATCATTTTCCAATTTGGAAATTAAGAAAGTAAACAGACTACACGTTGAAGCATCTCAGTATACTTAAAATGATGCAAACTTATACATTGTAAATCTCTGAATATATTATGATTCCAATTTGAAATTTCATTCAAAAGTCAATCAACAGGTCTTTTGGTATTGAAACTTCTTCACATACAAATACATTATTTATGTCTTTCACTAAATATTTAATTATCCAATTCCTTGGTACTTTCACAGTTGAAATATTGTGGCTCATATGGACCTTTCATAAATAAAATTGAATTCAAATATTCTGTTACAGATATCGTACTGTTCTTGAGAAATATGAAACTGAATTGGTTGACTGTAGCCAATAGACCTAAATATAATTAAAAGCTTAAATCTCTGTACCCGAAACTTTCGGAATATTAGGATATACACCCAGGTCTTGAAAGAACTCTAGATTACATTCACATATTTCACATCATTCTGCCATATTTTAGAAATGTTTCTTGTATCAATCTATAAAGATTTTCAATCTTTCAATGAAGAAATAAATAGTATAATTCAATGTACATATACAGTGACTTTCAAAACGTTTGCACCATATGGGAAACTTTTTTATTTTCCATTTGTCAGAAAATTTTATTCGTGATGAAAATAGGTACATTGCGGAAAACTTGGATTTGATTTAAGATTCTAAATTTCCGAACGGTGTACAGGGGAGAACAAAAAACAGAAATTTTGATCAAGAGTAAACTACCCTCACTTTCGACATTATTAAAAAAATATTTGGGAAAGTTGTTTAAATTTGAAAACAATATTAAGATTTGAAATCACACTCCTTCGTGACAAAAAAAAAACAATTTTTTTATGGTTCTAGCTTCATAAAGAGTACTTGTTCGATAAGGACTGTAGTTACCATGTGGGCCGGGTGTTAGATATTTAAAAGGAGAAGACAATTCGGAAAATTAGTATTGGAGAACACCAACCTCACTATGGTTCCGGAAGATCTCCTTGCGTTCTGATTTCACTTCCTACTATTCATTCGTGGGGTACCCCATTGTTGATCTTGGAGGATGCTGTTTTGGTGATAGAAAATGATAATTTTTTCACCATACATTTAGCGGAACACACGTTTTTTGCGGAACACACTTCTTTATCCGAGCACACCTCTTGCTCCCTGTGCTTTACATTCCTACGACGACCCCGGACGTCTTCGCGTGCGTATAAGGCCGGTGTCATCAATGATCAAATGTAAGCAATAACAATAATAATAATAATAATAATACCTGAACCCACATACAGTAACCGGTGAATACCGAACAACGAGCCACGCTGAATAACTTTCGAAACAATGATTTGCAGGAAAAATAAATAACAGGTCAACAGGCCCCATTTTGAGATATTCGTTCTGGAGACAAATATAAAATCAACAAATCAAAAAAAAATTTTCATTGATTCTTGAATCAAAATCTGATGACTGGACAATGAGAAGAAAAAATTTTCTATAATAAATGTTCAAAAACGTTTCCACCAACTTCCATACAATGTTACAAACGAGCTCCCATTGTCACCCTCACATGGTTGAGAATTTCGGGAGTTATTTCTGTGCAATGCCTCATAATATTCTTTCCTAAATCTTCTAATTTTGTTGATTCTATCTCATACACTTTGGACTTCAAATAACCCCATAGAAAAAATCTACAAGAGTGAGATCCGGAGACCTTAGTGGCCGTTCGGCGACTAAGGTCTTCGGCGAATCCAGTGACCAGGAAAATGATCAATCAAAAATTATCGCACTATGATGTGGTCACCTAGAATTCCTGCCCAAACATCCAGTTTTTGAGGTCGTTGGGTATGAACTTGATAGTATAAATGAAGATTCATATCACTTCAATATCGACAATTTTGCCAATTCACCTCTCCATTCAAACTGAATATACCTACTTCCATCCGAACAACAAATTTTATATAAGAAATTCTGATGCAAGTTGATCCGTTCAGTGAGACTTTCACAAAACTCTATACGTCTATCGAAATCATCATCGTTCAATTCATGAACTATGCTAATTAATAATCTTACCTAAAATGTATGGGAATTCTTTATATTAGGCCGAATGACCGATTTTTAATAATTTTTTGAAAGTTCAGTTTTAGAAAGTCAAAACAATATATTTATTTATCTTTTTCTCTAAGCAACTGATACAAATCAACATGAATAAAAATTAGTCCAGGAATTGAAACAGTAACATTCTTCCCCCAGTAATTGTCCTACGGCAGAAAATAACAATAACTCCATCTTCATGTCTTCTTTTCACATCCTATACAGGTATTTTTAAAATGACTCCGTTGGCTAATTGAACGTTGACTATTCCAATTCGGTTGTCTTTTGCAGGATACAAATTCCCAACTCTACCTTTGAGCCAATGATTTCTTGGACCATTGGGGTCAATATCATTCTTTCGAATACATGGTGTTTCTTGTTGCCATTTGCTTCGTTTTGTCAGATATGTAAGGTATTCATGAGTCCACCTCCTGCAAAACGTATCTGCTAGTTTTTGGGCTGCTTTCCATTTTGAGAGCAGGTTGAATTTTTTTTTTCAAGTCAGCGCAAGACATTGCAGCGTAAGAAGGTAATTTGGTGTGAGTGGTTCAGAGTCGTTAGAGTCTAGAGAAACGTGAGTTTACTATACTCTCTATTTTTGCTAAAACAGTTCTCAGAACATATTCTTGAGGATATTTTGTTTGTAAAATCTCCTTCATGATTTTTTTAACAATCTGGATAAGACGTTCCCAAGCACCTCCCATATTTGGACCGGACGGAGGATTAAATTTCCAAGAAATATTCTTCAGCAGGCAAAATTTTTGTATCTCTCTCTGGTTTAGACTGTTCAACGATTCTTGGAGTTCTCGTTGTGCTGATTATCACGAAAGAGTTCTTCTGGAAATCCCCTTCTACATCTGAATTGTCTCAAAACATTCATGAAACTATCAGTGGAAAGATCGTGAGCAATTTCTAAATGTACAGCTCTGGTGGCCATGCAAGTAAAAATTACACCATAATGTTTTCCATGGCTTCTCTTGACAGTTACCATTATAGGCCCAAAATAATCTACCCCTGTCTTGATGAATGGTCGTATTGTTCTCTCAAGTCGACAAGGTGGCAGTTGTCTCATGATTAGTATATTTGGAGTAGCTCTTCGATTTTTGCATGTTTGACAATGTGCCCATACTGATTTAACTGCTTGTCTAATTCGTAAAATCCAATATTTTTGTCTTAAATTGTGAACAACAACTTCTTGTCCATGATTATGGACTTGTTCGTGGTAATAATGAATGATGAGTCTGGTAATTTTGTGTTTAGGGTCCAAAATTATTGGGTTTCTGAAATCTTCTCGCGCACCCACCATATTCTCTAGCCTTCCTCGTAAGCGAAGTAATCCATCTTCATCCATAGTACAAGACAATGAATAAAGTCTGCTGTCTTTTCTCAGTACAACATCATTATTTAAACATTTGATCTCTTCTGGAAATGTTTCTAATTGAATTTTCTTATGTAAAAACTTTCCTGCTGACATAATTTCTTTCTTTTCTAATTCTTCCACTTTTTTGAAGAGATTCTTCAAGTTTTTTCCCCAAATTGACGTCCTTTTTGAGAATTCTTTCGATTCCTATTCCATGTTCACTTTTTATGAATCTGAGCATCCAGCCAGTTGCTCTTAATAATTTTGTCCATTTTGAAAAATGTTCTGGGGTCTGTCCAATAAATAACTTTGATATTTTCAAGTCCAAATTGTTATTCAAGTAGTTCCCCAAGCGAGCTCCGAACAATGCTGCTTGTAATTCCAACCTGGGTATTGAAACAGGTTGTTTCAAGGGGGTAACTCTTGCGTTTGCATTGACAAAGGCTACTTGAACCGTAACGTAAATATGCCACTGTAGCATATAACCTTTCAGAAGCATCACAAAACAAATGCAGTTGAATTGTTGATATGTTTCTTTCCAAAGTGGAATACAATCTTTGGATTAAAAAAAAAAAATATTTTTTGAGATTACACAACCAAAGTTGCCATCTTTCATAAAGAATATCTGTAATTTCATCGTCCCACCCGAGTTTTATTTTTCAAATATCTTGTAGATGGATTTTACTCTGAATTGTGAAATTGGTCAAGAAACCTGGTGGGTTATAAATTGACACGACCAATTTCAATATTTCTCGCTTAGTTGGTCGTCGTTTTAATTTCAAAATTTCATTGTCTATTATATGAAATTTAGTTTGAAATGTAAAAGTATCAGTGAAGGGATTCCAAAACACACCTAAGATTCTTTCAGTTACATTTCCCGAATTTGACTGAAAGTTTTTTTCTCCAAACTGTCTCAACTTCGGATTGATGTGATTGAGAATTTCAGTTAAATTAGAGATCCAATTACACATGGTAAATCCACCTTTTGAATGAACATATATAATATCATCCATGAGTTTCTTACCCTCCTCAATAGAATCCGCATTACCTAAGTAATCATCCATATAGTGATGCTCAATAATTTCTTTCGTTGCTGCTGAAAATTTCTCGCTGAATTCTCGAGCATTTCAATTCTTTGCTTCCTGTGCTAGGCATGGGCCATTTGATGATCCGAAGAAAACTACTCTAATTTCATATGCATCGGGTTCTACAACTCTGTAAAGTCCACGCCATAGAAGCCTTTGAGCTGGACAATCTTCGTGGCGAACTTTCACTTGTAGAAACATTTCTTCAATATCACTGGTGAAAGCGTATCTCTTAATCCTGAAATTCATCAAAATTGTATGAAGTGAATTAAGCAATCATTTGAGCTGATGCCATTTGATTTTGAAGAAGCGTCAAACACAAATCTGAATTTATTCGGTTTAGTTGGGTTGATAATACCAAAATGTGGAAGATACCAAATCTTTGGAGATTGAATTTGACATTCTTCTTTCGTGAGTTTGTGAATATATCCTTTCTTCAGAAAGTCATCCATCTTCCCACAATATGTCTCACCATAAATTTTCATTTCTCCACAAGAGCCCAGTTTCCCATCTGTCTCCAATTCTTCTCATCGTCTTATCTAGAATGGTTTGTGCCCTCTTGTCCTCTTTTGACATGGGTTTCTCAATTTTATCTGTTCCAGAAATGTCATTATTCCATTGTTCTTTTACAAGTTCGTGAAGTTTGACCGAATCATCCCTTTGTTTTCCGTGAGTATAATAAGCAAATTCAATTCTTTTTGAATTGTGAGTCTCTAGTCTAGAACAAACATTTCCATGTATAACCCAACCCAGTAATGTTTTACTTACTGCTGGATCATTCCATGGACCAGTAATAATTCTTCTGTTGACCAATAACGGCCAATTGTCTTGACCAATTAGGATTCTAGGTTTGGCATTGATCATTGGTGCAATTTTCTTATCTATATAGGGATATTTTTTGAGAATCTCACCTGTTTCCACAGTTTGTGTAGGTAGTGATGAGCCTTTCATTGTTCTTGCATGTCTTACTTGAAATTCCGCACTGCTTTCTTCTGACCTTATTGTGAAACTAACAACTCTGGAATCTTCTTGTTCTTTGACTTGATTTTTAGTCCATTGAATGCTAAGTGATTGTTGAGGTCCTTGGAGATTCAATTCGTTTGCTAACTGTTCTTCAATCAAAGTGACTGTTGAAGCATCATCTAAAAGTGCATAGGTTTTGACATTTTTCATATTATAACTGACGGTAACAGGTAGAATTTTGAGTAAAACATGTTTGTTTGTAGAAATATGACAATTGACTTCAACATCATTGACATTTTCACTGGGAATCAAGGTGGCTTCCAAATTTGTAATATCATTTTTATCATCTGATGGATGTAAAAGATGATGATGATACTTTTTGCAGTTATTAATATTGCAAACATTCTTCTTTTTACAGGCATATACATTATGAAAAGGCACAAGACAGGAGAAACAAATTTTTTTCGAAGTCACAAAATTCCATCTTTCTTGAACTGAGAGAGATTTGAATGTAAAACACAAGCTCAAACGATGTAAATCTTTTTTATAACATATACACTTCTTTTTATCCACTGTAGTCAAAGCAGTATTCTTTCTAGCAGAATTACGCCCTGTATATGTGTTTCTGTCAAAAGGCGTTTCCTGCCATTTTGGCATTTCGATCTGACAAGCTGCCATTGACTTTTGATCGAGCCAGTGACAGAACTCAACCAATTTAAATTCGTACAAATTTTCTTTCGAAATATGTTCAATCCACATCATTTTGTATGAATTCGGAAGTTTATTTATCAATTCTTGTAGAAGAATAGGATTCTGAAGGTGATTATGTTCATTTAGTGATTCAATAGTTCCAACAAGGTTTTTTACTTCATCGGAAAATTGTATCAGTGAGTCTCTATCACGATAGGAAAACATTTCACTTTTTCGAGTAGCAAAAAATTATTTGTTGAGATTGTCTAAATCCACTTTCTAGAATGTTTATTATTTTGTCAACATTCTTAGGCATAATTAGTAAACTTTGAACGATTTTCAAGGCATTGCCTTTTAGACACTTTTGCAATCTGCAGTGATTTTCTTCCTGAGAAAAACCACACACTTCAGAAGAGTTGCGATACTGGAAAATGAAATTTGGCTATTCCATAGGATTGCCACTAAATATTGGCAAATCCTTTGGCATTGACTGTCGCGATAAAAATTTTTTGAATTGGGAATCAGGTATTTGATGATCACTTTCTGTATAAGTTGATTTGAAATGATGATTCTTCACCTTATTTTCCATTTTCACACTTGAAGATGATCCGTTTTCCATTTTTTTTCTGCCATAGATGTTCTCCTTTGACCCATTTATTTATGTCAGGTCTACTCACCTTCTCACTGAACTTACTTTCCTCTGAACTTAGCTCTTCATCCGCCAATCGTGATAATTTCAACGCTATAATTTCAACGCTAACCCAATATCAGGCATTTCTTCTTTCTTTTGAAGCAGCTTTTGTTCCAACTTCTTCTTTTCAAGGGCACATTGAAGTTCCGCTTGCTGACATCTTGATTTACTGTTCTTTGTTTTTGACATATTCTGACTTCTGCTACGTTTGGAACTTCGAGAATTCGAAGGTACCGGATTAGACATTTCAAAAGTTTCGCTCTTATTCGTCTTCGGCAGTCTGGTTTCACTTCTTTCAGTTATAGAACTATGGGACTTCAATAGCACCGGACAAGACTTAACTTGAGAAGCTAGTTTCTGACTTGCAGACTTTTCCCCGAGCCTTTGACTACGACGTAACGGAAGTTTTTCGGACACATAACCACAGACTAGTTCTGTTGGCAGCGAAGGACCATTTGTTAATTGATAATCTT
>WOGR01005716.1:0-13597 GCA_015342045.1 Leptinotarsa lineolata | reverse complement strand
TGCTCGGATTTTTCATTTAGTTTCCACTATTTTCTATAATTTCCGTCATTTCAAATATTCATGATGCCTTCAAAATACATATTTCACTGTTTCGGGAAAGAGAATAGAAAATACGGAATATTGCTGAACTTTATTGCCAAAGTAACCGAGGTGAATGACCTGTAGTTCTTTGGAGCCGTTGTTTTTAAATGAAAACAAAATAATTGAAAAACTATTTTGGTTTTACTGATAATTGAACTCAGTCAAAATATTCAAATAGAACCCTTTATGAGTAAGAGCGATGACACCCCGTCACGAAGACGCCATATATGGAATCGACAGGGAACTTAATCCTTCAATATTAAATATAAATGAGGCACCACAAGGTGGTCAGTTGCAAAAACAAAGATTAGCCCTATGTCTTTTACTGCGACTGGGGAGCCTCGTTGCTTTTTGATATTCGTGAATTTAGTTCTCCGTCGATCCCATAGATGGCGTCTTGCTAGGGAAAATATCCTCGCCGTCAGCTACTCATGCTTGTACTTTAAGGGCAGTTGAGTCAGCAGTATATTTATGACTCAGCCTAGCACCACTAATGAGACCTATGGTGAGTCCAAACAGAACTGTTGATTCATGTGGTGTTGATTCGTGAATGCGTTGTGTTTGAGATCTGGTTTTCAACAAGAACCTTATATATTTTTCAAGGCA
Source organism: Leptinotarsa lineolata (assembly GCA_015342045.1). Classification (NCBI taxonomy): domain Eukaryota; kingdom Metazoa; phylum Arthropoda; class Insecta; order Coleoptera; family Chrysomelidae; genus Leptinotarsa; species Leptinotarsa lineolata. The sequence goes on along the minus strand of WOGR01005716.1, from coordinate 12,910 downwards.
ATATACCAAATATGGCGGTACTATAACGTCAAATATGGAAGTATTGTCAGAGAACTTGATGTTGTGGAAAACGAAAACATATTTTGCTCTGTTTTTAAATGAAATTTCGAGAGAATTAAATTTTTTTTCCAGTTCGTATACTTATCATTAATTTTTTCAAGCACATCATTTCATTTTATTTATCTTAGTGGAAAGTGGTATTTTTCAACTTTCATGATGAGGTGCACCTCTTGTACTAAAAAAATTTCGAAGATATTTGGAATGTCGGAATGTGGAATGTCGATCGGCATTGTATTCTAGTCCGTTTCAGGTCCTCATAGCACGTTTTTGCCCTGAACGGTGATTCGAATTCTACCATCAGTAGAATTGGGAAAGAATGAGTGATCTAGTTTTCCGTCAGTTTTTCTTTCGACAAATACATCAAAAAATTATATCTTCCGTTCGTTTTTCTATTCCGTGGTAAACTGGATGCGAAGATCAACGGAGTTGATGTGAGGGAAGAGCTGTTCTAATGTTTGTTCCCCATTGCTTCAACTAACAAAAGTGTTATCAACGCAGCGAAACCAATAGGTTTCAATTAAGCGGTGTTGAACGCTTTTTTTCCGAAAACTCCAAGTAGAAATTTGCTTTCAATGGCGATTCCATTCATTTATTTATAGAAACAATCATTTTATTGAAAATATACAGTGCCTTCATTTACAAACTTCCCACCCCTAGTACTTCGTTCGGAGAATTTTCTGTAAGCAAAAAACACGTCAATTCAGATATCGAGGGAAAAGTTTCAAACCAGTGCCAGAGGTATTTTGGGTTCGACCCCCTTAACCCTAGCTAGCCCCACTTAATAAATTTGAATAGAACCCCCTATTTTGTAACACATCATTTTGAAGATCTTAAAAATCCTCACTCAACCCCGTTTAGAAAACTGAAATTGGTTGATCCGTTCTCGTAAAATAGGAAAAAAGAAAGTTGATTGTAATAAAAAATAAAATAATAGCTATTACAATCAAATAAATGTACCTTACTTTATTAGGTGTTCAAAATGTTCACCATTGGTAACTAAGTAAAATTACAATCTATTCTCGAATTCCTGTCGGACTTTTGTAAATATTTCGTTATTAATTTGTCTGCATGTGTCAGTAATCCTGTGTCTTGGATCCTGAATGTCCTGCGGGGGAGTTTTTTATACCATTGTCTTCAAATAAGCCCAGAGAAAGAAATCCAATGGCATTAAATCCGGAGATCTTACCGGCCATTCCAGAGCGCCTCTTCTGCCAATCTATTTGTCAGGATACCGTTGATCGAGTTACTGTCGGACATGCAAGGCGTAGTGTGGCGTTGCACTGTCCTGTATAAAATGTAAATTTTGTTTATCCAAGAGCGGGTTGTCTTCTTCATCAACTTGGCGTTCTAAGGACTGTGTTATGAGTGGATCAATTACATTTTCCCTTAAGTTTAAATACAATTGCTCAGTTAAATTTACTTCAATAAAATAGAGGCAAATATTTCGTTTCCCAGAATTCCAGCCCAGACGTTTATTTTTTGTGGATATTGCGTATGATCCTTTCGAAAAAAGTGTGGATTTTCATTATCCCAGTATCTACAGTTATGCTTATCTAAAAAGCCGTTGAGAAAAAAAGTTGATTCATCACTGAAGCAAATATTTTTTATTAAACTCGGGTCATTTAGAATTATCGCAGTCAGTATTTCACAAAATTCAATTCTCCTATCATAGTCATCCTCACTGAGTTGCTGAACAATACTCATTTTGTAAAAAAAGAACTTGTTTAGTTTTGAAACTTTGTGTATAGAACCAACTGAAATATTTACTAGCTTAGCGACTTTCGAAATTGAAGTAGTAGGCTTAACGGCGAATTGGCCTAAAATATCAATTTGTGCGGCTTCCGTAAGAACTCTCGACTGCTTTACTGCTTTGTTGCACCCAGAACCGGTCTCTTCAAATTTTTTAGTAAGGTCTAGAACATATCGGTGACTTACATTTTGGCCTGCTTGGCTTTCATTAAAAACCCGGGCTGTCCTACGAACACACCTATCTTCAGCACCATGAATAAAAATAATTTCAGTCCTTTTTTTGTAAAGTGTACACCATTACGATTTGTATTACTGACACCACTTGACAAACAGTTTAAAATCAGGAATAACTAATTCTGATAAATGTTTTCACCATTTAATTGTAACTGACGCCAAGAAGTAACTGTGTGCCCCCTTATTTAACTTTCAGCTAAAGCAAAAATGAGACATAAACACACCGTTATTGAGTCAGTGGTAGCGGTTCCATAAATTTTTGCATTTTGTTATAATTCATTTTCTTTTTGCCCTATTTTACGAGAACAGATCAACTAATTTCAGTTTTCTAAACGGGGTTGAGTGAGGATTTTTAGGATCTTCAAAATGATGTGTTAGAAGATAGGGTGCCATTCAAAATTATTAAGTGGGGGTAGCTAGGGGTAAGGGGGTCAAACCTAAAATACCACTGGCACTGGTTTTAAACTTCCCCCTCGATTCTCCCTGCTAAACGAAGTATTAGGGGTGGAAAGTTTTGAAATGAAGGCACTGTATAGTGGAGAGAACATCGTCGAAAAGAGCTCCTGAGAAAATGTGTTTGATCTTTTATGTCTACTTGACTGGTACCCTAGTGAAGTGTCAAAACTGACATTCAAACCAACCAGAATATCATTCAGCTGCAGGTCCAAAGTACTTATTTCCTCGATGAAGTGAGTTGAGTCCTCCTTTTTCTACGTATGGCTACAGTAGGTTCGTTAGGCAATGGAAAACGTTGCAGCATCAAGACCTTCTACAAGTCAACTAATCAACTACGTAACACTGTCGGCTTGACAAGGACAGGAGAGAATCCCTGACATCCAATGTTTTTTACAGGATTCCCGGTTTCTATGGCACATTTCACATCGGAAATAGCAAAGACAGTATCAACACCAGAATACAAGAACACACTATTTGCAGCCGGAGAAATTCGCAACTGCATAACATATCCTTGCAGAAACACACTATGAAGAAACGTCTGTCCTTTCTAACACAGTGCATTATCATGCACAACTTTATAGGAAGGAGGACAGAAATCACCCTAATAACCATCCTCATCGCCTTCGCCATTATCACTCCCATCACCTTCAAAAATAATAAATAATAGTGAACAAGGAGCTTGCCAGTACCACCGATGATTCATACCACAGTAGCAGACGAAACGTTTGATAGTGCAAGTCCCATTCGACCATGGCCTATCAGCCTAATTTTCCCTTCTCTTATAGTTTCGACTTTATCTTATTATAGAGTAATTGTTGTCAAAAATATAGAAAATCAACTTTTGACTTTCACAGAAAAATTAATAGCATAGTATCATTGATATTCGTTTTAATACAGATAAACTTCAATGTTTATGTTCAAAATTATCTTTTTTTGTTTCGTACTTCTTGAAAAACTCGTTTTATTTATTTAAGGTTGATTTAGATGCCTGAAAAAATTCTGAGTCATACCTCATTGCATAGTTTTCCTTTTCTAACTTGTCACATCTTTCTTGCAATTTATTAGCAGTTTTGACCAAACTCATGATTTGTTTTTGTTTAGTTCTATTGTGAAACTTCAATTCTTGAATTTCTTCAAGGTTCGCCACAAGATCCACTTGTCCATTTTCTCTCATTTTAATATATATCTTCTGCAACTGAAATGAATCACAAATTTTACAAGTTTCATAAGAATGTATTCTTTAAATACTACCTCTTTTTCTTTATTTCTGACATTTTCTTCTATAAAAGCCAGCTCATTTTGTAATGTCTGGGACCTTTCATGAGCAGTATTCAAAAGCGCTTTCATTTCCGTGTTAGTTTTTTCCATTTCACTTTTTTTTCTGGAATTGTTTTCATTTTCTATCTTCATTTTCTTGAGTAATTCCGTACTTTCCTTCATTTCTTTTGTAGCATCTTGGAGCTGTGTTCGCACTTCCAGCAACTGTTGATCTCTGTCTGACAATGCCCTCTGCAAAGCGGAGAGGTGGGATTGTTCCGCGTCATCTTTTGGTAAACTGGAAATTGAGGAATTTACACTTGGTTCCTTGAGGAGCGATTTCAGATGTTGAATTTCTTCATCCTTTTGTTTATTAACGTCCTGAAATCAAAAAAGGAGTTACATCATCTAGAAAAAATACAAATATATCTAATTACTATCACACTTATTGAACCTCATTGAACCATTTTTCCGATAAAATGTTACTTGGAACTGAAGTTGAGAGGCTTGGAAAGAATATATGTTTTTTCTAATAGTGTCGAAAAGTTGTTTTCTAGAATTATTCATGTTGGAAAATGTTTTTTAATAATCAGTGATGAAAATACAGAAGAGGAGTCCGGTCTTTCAAATTTAATTTGTACAACAGGCTCGGTGATCCTATTCTCCTGGCTGAAAGAATGAATACTTAACTTATTTGCTCTTCATCTTGGTCTTGATCTGAAAATATCGTCAGTAATTTGTAAAAGTGCAGTTGTGTAATCGAACACTGGCTAGAGAATATTATTTAGATGAATTGTTCGGTAACTGAAATATCACGTTATGTAGGATGCGCGTAATTCGTAATCAAATTGTGACACCTGATTATTGGTTGACATTTCTATTCACAAATTTGTTCTGATATCTTATTTTGGAGTACAAGGGGTTGCTGGGAAAATGTTTCTTGGCTTTTACTTCTCCATCTATCTGAAAATCTAGAAAACGTCCAAAGGGAGGAAAGAAGCAATTGAATTCAAAATAAACTCTTCACAAAGATGTGTAGATCATGCACTTTCAGATACAAAGTGGAAGGAAAAGCCCTCTCGAAACAACTCTCACATGAATTTTCAATCACAAGAAAGAAAAATACGTTCGAAAGAACTTCTTTCAAATGAACATTGTATATGAACATTGGATTATATAAAAATCAATTACTTTCTACTATTCAATTCATACTCAAAACATTCGTTATGGAATTGAATCAGATATCATTCATCGGAACGCTACCTGATATAATATATGGAAGAGTTACGACACGAAATATCATTTACATGAAACACTATTATCCGTAAAAAGGCACTTTTCTCATCACCTAATTAGCACCGTTCTGAATAATGTCACAAGATGAATCACTCATTTCATTCACCACATTACAGATCGGTGCTGATGAGGTAACTGTCTTATTCCGAAACTTCGAAATCCACCATTGAGGATGATAGTGTTCTTTGTATGTGAAATTTTATATCATAACTCTTTTATATATTTTTTCGTGTAGCGTTCTTATAAATTATCTTTGATTCAACTCCAAAACGAATATTTGGAGTACAAACTGAATAGAAAAAAGTGATTTTTGCATTGTTCGATGTTCATACTGAAGTAGTTATTCCGAAAATATTTTTCCTTCCGTAAAATTCAATGCTCATGTGGGAGTAGTTATTTCAGGAGGGCTTTTTCTTTCGGTTTGTATCTGGAAGTAACTTCTATGCATGATCTACACATCTTTGTGGAGTTTATTTCGAACCTAATTACTGTCTTCCGTCCTTTGGAAGTTTCCCACATTTTTTTTGTTCAAAGATGGAGAAGTTAAAGCCAAAGAGCTTTTTCTCAAAAACGAATGTGCAATTGGCACAAAAGTTATTAAGTGTTTTTTCAATCATTCCAACAGCTACTATACAGTGTGTCCGCAAAGTATGGAATAAAATCGATATTTCCAAAACCAATGGTCGTTTTATAGAAACCTGAAACACGTCGATTTTTTATTTTAGTATTCTACATTTTACAACAAAAGTTCATTATACTAGGTGATCCATATTATTGTGATGACGTCATCGGTAATTTTTTAAATGCAACACCCTGTATTTGGTGTCAGTTTTGGATGATCCGAAAGGGTATAATATACTTGGGGGTCTAACGGACAGAATTTGAAAGATGTGCGCTTAGAAAATGAATTTTATTAATATCTAATAAAAGTAGAAATTAATTATTTTTATATTTTTTTCAATGAATTATTTTACTATGGAAAAGTAATCCAGTGATAAATACATGACTTTATTTTAAATGTTCGAACTGTAGTCCTTGCTGTATTTGACGGTAACCTAAACGTTGAATAAATTCTTGTTGAACCTTGTTTATGGTTTCTTGAGGAATATTGTTTATTTTTGTTCGAATTCTCTCTTTTGATTCTTGCATATTTGCTGGTTTCGTTTTATGAACAACATTTTTCAGATGACCCCATATAAAGTAATCCAACGGATTTAAGTCTGGCGACCTCGCTGGCCATTCAATATATCCACGTCTACCAATCCATCGGTTCGTAAACACTTGGTCAAGTTACCTTCGAACATCTGCAGCATAATGTAGAGGCGCACCATCCTGTTGAAACCATGAACTTTCAGGATCAATTCTACTATTGAATGAATTGATTGAAGTAGGTACAAGATATCCCCTTAAAAACTGAAGATATGTTGGCCCGTCTAAAGTACTGTCGAAAAAGTAGGGTTTGATGATCGTGTTTCTTACAATGCCAGCCCGTACATTTACCTTTTGCGGGTATTTTGTATGAGGCTCACGCATCCAGTGGAGGTTTTCTTTGGCCCAGTATCAACAATTCTGACGGTTGACCCCACCATTTAATGAAAAAGTGGCTTCATCAGAAAAAATTATATTCTTTACGAGGAGACGGTCTCGGTGACAGTTATCCATCAGGGCTTCACAGAATTATATTCTTCTATCTGGATAATCCTCGTTTAATTTCTGTAGGAGTTCGATTTTGAAGGGATGCCATTTTTCTAATTTTAATATTTTGTGTACAGTTATTTTACTGACAAAGAAATCACGACTAACCTTACGAACAGAAGTGTGCACATCTTCTTCAAAAGCAAGTAGAATATCTAGTTTTGTATCATCGTTTACAAAAGGACGACCTGATTTGCGTGCATTTTCAACTGTACCAGTTTCTCAAAATTTCTTTTCAATCTTACTCGCTGTTGACTGCGTTATACATCTTTCTGGATATTTTTCATCAAATGAGATACACACTTCCATCTGAGTTCGCGATCTGTCTCCATAGCCAATCATCATAAGTTTTTCGATTCTTTGCTTTACACTTAAATTCATTACTACTTCAAATTAATTCGAAGTGATACTACAGAAACTTCACGAATTATTACAACTACTGTCTTATTCACCAGTTACTGAACGTCAATCGAAATAATGACATTTCACAATAATAAAAAAACTAGCTGCCTAGTTTTTTGAAATTATTACGAAATACTTGTTAGCACGGTTACTGTCAACTACAACAAGGACTACAGTTCGAAAATTCAAAATTAAGTCATGTATTTATTACTAGATTACTTTCCCATTGTTAAATTAATCATTAGAAAAAAATATAAAATAATCAATTAATTTCTACTTTTATTAGATATCAATAAAATTTATTTTCTAAGCGCACATCTTTCAAATTCTGGCCGTTAGACCCCAAGTATCATACCTTTTCGGAATCAGTTTGTTACGGATTATCTAAAACTGATACTAAATACAGGGTGTTGCATTTAAAAAAATTACCGATGACGTCATCACAATAATATGGATCACCCTGTAAAATGAAATTTTGTTGTAAAATGTAGAGTAAAAATCGAAGTGTTTCAGTTTTTTTGTAAAACAACCTTTAGTGTTGGAAATATCGAATTCATTCCATACTTTGCGGACACACTGTAAACGTATCTTTTTTTAATATATCAGTGAAATTATGTTTTAATTGACTAATGAATGAATTTCTTTATATCATTTGCATGGATTTGATTGTAGGTATTTTTGTGTTCATTAACAACTGAGTTATTCCTTAACGATTTTCAGGATATTTTTGAGAAAGCAATGAGTAGATCATAAAGATTTTTTAAATATATATCCCTCAAAGATGGATGGCGAATTTTACAAATCCTGTTTTTCAAACTTAATAAGATCAATTTTTGTTCATTGTAAATGAAACTCATTGGGTATGTTGACAACATACTTTTACGAAAAGAAAGAAATTCAAAAGGTATATTTGGGATACTGTTTTCATGCAAATCATCCACTTTTTACCACTTTTATTCGTAATAAAAGTTACTGCAGTTTCTTCCTATAAGGAAATTTTCAAACTTTTACATTAAACTACACTTTTATTCATAACTGAAGTTACTGCAGTTTCGTCATATAAGGACATTTTCAAACTCTTACTTTAAACTACTAGTTTAATGTAAAAGTTTGAAAATGTTCTTATAGGATGAAACTGCAATAACTTTGGTTACGAATAAAAGTGATAAAAAACATAGAAAATTTTCATTTCTCTTTTTTCATGATGATCTCTTACCACGTAGTAACGGCTACAGCCATCAATTTATTAAGAAGTTATTTCATAACAGAACCTCAGAGACCCAAAGAATATCTATTATTATTTGAAAATAATCAAATATACCGCCGTTGAGCAATAAAGCAAAGGCCCGTAAATGCCAGACCTCGTTATTTCATTAAGCTAAAAATGTCTCAGCGATTGGACGTAACATAGGAAGGGATCGATTGACTACTATGAAATTCAGATCATCGTGACTTTGGCAGATGACATCCAAGCGGATGCGAATTAGATAGTTATTTGGATTTAATTGTTGATTTTTCTCCTTTACAATCCACTCTTTCGGTTTTTTTGTCAACAAGGTACCGGCTAGCAAAAATTGCCTGACTACAGGATGTAACGATAAATTAGTAATGAATCAAAGACATTGATTGATAGCCACTTGATTAACGCGAGTGTTTTGTGTTGGAAATACCAAAAGTTCTCTTACGATATATATGGCGACATCTATATTTATGCAATATCCATAATATAAGCTGACAGCACTATCGTACTTCTTGTTTAGTATTATCAGCAGTAGTGTGAAAGCTTTAATAGCGAAAACGGCGGTTTTTTTATCTTTAGCGTCTGTAACAGTATGCTATTCAAAACTGCGAAGTTTAGTACAACAGTTAGTTGATGGTCAAAAAGCGAAAGAAAAACAGTTTGTCGTGTCGCGGGTCGTGTTTAATTTCTGTTCCTCACAGAAGCAAGATGGCCGTTAACTACTTAACGAATGTGCCGAAGCTTTTAGGCCGTGAGAATTATAATGATTGGGCGTTTGCTGTCGAAAATGTAGTTATTCTCAAATGAATGAATGCATCGAGGGAAAAGAAACAGATACAAAGACTATCCAAAAGACAAAAGCTAAGCTGATCCTTACCATCGACCCATACTTGTTTCCGCACGTGAAAGATACAAAAACACCCAAGGATGTTTGCGACTCTGAAAAACCTGTACGATGACAGTGGATTCATGCGTAAAATAGGTCTACGCACACTCATATTGTCAAGATTGGAAAACGACGATAGCATGGAAAGCTACATAAATCGAATTGTCAAGACATCCCAGAAATTAAGGCGGACCGATTCATATCGATGAAAAATGGTGAAATCATTCTTGTTAGCGGGGCTTCCTGAGAGACACGCACCCATGATCATGGCCGTCAAACATTCCGAAATCAACATAACTACAGATACTATCTAGACAAAGTTGTTGGACATGCAAACAGATGGCGGCACCAGCGGTGCGTTTGCAGCCAATCGACATCCCGAGGCAAATTTTCAAAAAACTATTGAAGATGTAGTAGGATGAATTTCCGAGGCAAATCAGCTGGGATTGGTAAAACGTCAACATCGAACTATGAGGCTGGGGGTCATTCGAGTTCAAGTTCAACCCGTTGTGTTGTGAATAAGAAAGACCTTAACAACATTATTTGCTACAAATGCAAAAAGAATGGTCACTATATGTCCAATAAATTCAGTGCTGTGTTTACCAAAGGCAATTTCAAAGTCACAGATTGGTATGTTGACAATGGAGCCAGTGTTCATTTGACTGACAGCAAACAGTACTTGTCAACATAAGAAAACCAGATTTGCAGGAGATTATGGTGGCCAACAAATCAAAAATCATTGTGGAATGTGCAGATGACATCAAAATGAATACACTCACAAATAAAAGACATGATATTTTATTAAAAGGGGTTCAGTATGTCCCTGGCTTGACAACTAACCTTTTGTCTGTTTGCCGATCAAAAATGGTAATACAGTATGTTTCAGTGAACATGGATGCCAGATTTACAATCCACAAAATGTACTTTCAACTACAGCTAGCCTAAATAACAATGTTTATAAACTGAATGTTTTTGAAGATCAACCTATATGTTTTCACATCGCGAATAATGAAATTTGGCATAAGCGCTTAGGACATTTAAACAATGCTTACCTAGACAAGACAGCCAAATCAGTAAGTGGAATGAGTTATAAAGAGTAAGCTAATGTGCAAAATTGTGAAGTCTGTTGTAAAGGCAAGCGAATTCGCCTCCCGTTCCCTAAAGACGTTATTCGGGCAGGAGCATTACTCGAGATTATACATAGTGATATTTGTGGGCCAATGGAAACAACATCATTAGGAAGAGCAAAATATTTTTTAACATCCATCGATGATTACAGTCGAATGAGCTTTTTATATTTCCTAAAGACCAAAGATGAGACATTTGAGAAGTTTGAAGAATTAAAAAATATTTTCGAAAATCATGAAAACTTGAAAATTGAAATTCCTAGAAGCGATAATGGTGGTGAATATAGCAGCAAGGAATCCAAGAGTTATCTTAAAAATGTTGGCATCATTAATCAAATCTCAAATAGCCATACACCACAGCAAAATGGCATGGCTGAGAGACTAAATCGAACCCTAATTGAGAAGGCAAAACGCCTTATGTTTGAGCCTCAGTAAATTTTTATGAGCGGAAGCATGCTATATCAGAAACCCCTCAACATCTTCTGGAATTTTGAAAACTCCTGACGAACTGTGGTTTGGCACTAAACCAGATTTGAGTCATCATCGACTATATAGAAGTACGGCCGTGATCCATCCCCAAAGACAATAGGAATAGGTGAGATCAGAAATCAGTGAAGCACATTCTTGTGGGATACGATGAAACCACCAAAGGATATAGATGTTTCGATTCAGTGACGAAGAAAGGCATCATTAGCCGAGATAAGACTATTATGGAAAAACAAACTATGGAAATACTCATGAACGAGACTATTTGTCAGGCAAACAAAAAACCTAAAGGGGATTCCGATGCAGTTAGAGAAAAAGCAGCTGAACAAGTTAATGCCAGCTTTGATGATTCCTTCTATATTGATATGTCAAATGACTCGGACAGTGAATTTCATCAGTTCGGACTTCCATTGTCTAATATTGTATGAAATGATTTGAAATCCCTGAAATAACCAATACAATTGAAAATTGAAAAATAGCTGAAAAATAGTAAATATATCAAGCAAAAAAATCTGAAATGAATTTATAGTGAAATAAAAAACAAGTGAAAAAACTGAAGAATCAGAACAAAAAAAATTAATGCAATTAAAAAATTTGGCGATTCCAAGCCACATCACTTCACGACGTTTCGATTGTTAGAATCCACAATCGTCTTCGGGTGATGACTGAACTAATTGTGGATACTAGCAATCGAAACATCGTGAAGTAACGTGGTAATTTTTTAATTGCATTAATTTCTTTTTTGTTCAAATTCTTCAATTTTTACTTGTTTTTTATTTCACTATAAATTTATTTCAGTTTTTTTTGCTCAATATATTTACTATTTTTCGGCTATTTTTTAATTTCCAATTGTATTGGTAATTTCAAGGATTTCAAATCATTTTATACAATATTAGAAAATGAAAGTCCAAACTGATGAAATTCACCACGAAACATTGTCAATCACCTTCAAACAGACTCGGACAGTGATTGTATTCGTGATATGTCAGGCAATTACTCAAACTGTCCAGGCGTTCCCAGGAGGTCACAACGAGAACCGAAGAAGAAAATCTATGATGATTACGTGATGTACTTCAATGATGCAGTCGATGTGGGTGAAACAGCAGCATCTGCAAGCAATCTACCCAAAACAGTTGCCGAAGCTCCCTCAAGTCCAGACGACCAAGCATGGAAGGAGGCTATATTGAAAGAAATCCAGTCTTTCAATGACAACGATACTTGGGAGCTTATTGATCTACCGTAAAATAGTGCAGTGGTCGACTGTAAATGGGTTTCAAAAATCAAAACTGATGGTGATAATGAAACGCATAGGGCTAGACTGGTAGCAAAAGGTTACACACAAAGAGAAGGTGTAGATTATGTAGACACCTTTGCTGCAGTAATGAAGCATTCGACATTGCGTTTATTGACTGCGTTAGCAGTTAAGTTAGATTTATGCCTAATACATTCAAATGTTACGACATCTTTTTTAAATGGTGATCTCAAAGAAAATATTTTCATACAGCAGCTTAAAGGTTTTGTTTCTAAAGAAAATCCAAATAATGTTTGAGAATTAAAAAAGGCTGTATACTTTCTGAAACAGTCTAGCCGAGCATTCCATTACATATTAATAAATTATTACTGCATTCGACAATGCAGTGATAATCTATTAACAATGGTGGCACAGTATATTGATAATTTCTTCATATTTCCAGGAAATAGTGATGAAACATGTTTTCTCGAATCTCATTTAGATTCAACATTCAAGATTAAGAATCTTGGCAAAGCCAAACATGGTTTAGGAATTAGGCGAGACTCTTGACTGTATTAAGATTGACCAAGAAATGTACATAAAACAGTTATTGCAACGATTCGGTATGCTAGATAGTAAGGTTGTTTGTACTCCATTGGATAGTAGTATAAACTTAAGCAGTAGTGAGAATGTGTGTGAATTCTTTTCAAGTTTTTTGCTTAATATATTTGCCATTTTTAGCTATTCTTTTAAATTTCAATTGTATTGTTTATTTCAGGGATTTCAAATCA